>JALBCR010002567.1:0-271032 GCA_030710515.1 Abscondita cerata
AATTCTCCTCTTAATTGGAAATATTTATTACAGCAAACCTGCAACGTCTCTAGACCTTTCAAAAAAATTTTCTTCTTGCTCTGCAAACCAGACCTCCACAGCTTCTATTACCTCCTTGTTGGAAGAAAATGTACGACCTTTTAAACTTTTTTTTCAGTTGAGGAAAGAGGTGATAGTCGGACGGAGCCAAATCGGGTGAATAAGGGGTGTTCTAGTAATTCAAACCCTAAATCACGAATTTTTGCATGGCAACATGAGATTTGTGTGCAGGGCGTTGTCCTGCAAAAACAAAACACCTTTGGATAGCTTTCCGCGTCTTTTCTCTTTAATATTTTTCCGTAGAGTGGTCAGTAATGTCGAATAGTAATCTCCAGTTATTGTTCTACCCTTATCCAAAAATCAATCATGATTACTCCATGGCAATCCCAAAAACTGAAGCAAGAACTTTTCCAGCAGATTTTGGACACGAAACTTCTTAGGTCTTGGAGAACCAGAGTGTCGCCATTCCATCGATTGTTGCTTTGTTTCTGGATCGTAGAAATGTACCCAAGTCTCATCCATAGTAACAATTCGGTTTAAGAAGTCTACATCGTTTTCAAATCGAGCACAGATCGAACGCGATGCTTCTACCCTTGCACGCTTTTGGTCAACATTCAAACATTTGGGGATCCATTTTGCAGCAATTTTCTCATGTCCAAATTGACGTGAACCATATGATGAACGCGTTCGTATGAAATATTCAGTGCTTCAGATATCCGTTTTAGCCCAATTCGACGGTCTGATAAAATCATGTCATGAACTGCATCGATATTTTCGGGGACTGACACAGAAACTGGCCTTCCCGATCGGTCATCATCTTCAATGGAAAATTTACCTCTTTTGAAGCTTGCATTCCAATTTTTGACGGTCGCATACGAAGGACATTGATCACCAAGGGTATTAAGCATATCTTCGTAAATCTGCTTACCTCTTAACCCTTTTAAATACAGGTACTTGATGATGGCTCGATACTCCAATTTTTCGATTTTCACAATTTCGGTGGACATCTTTTTCATTTAATTTATTGCGTGACTCTGGTTTACTTTTTGACGTCAAACTTTACACTGACACTTCTAATAAGTTATTGTTCGTTGCTATGGTAACGCAATATTTTGTTTATGCAAGAAACTGGTCTAGGCTAACTAGATATCAATACATCCTCGTATGTTTTGGTTAAGTATCAGCACATGTTTTCAAATAATGTAATTGAATTACTGATAAATGTCGATGGATTACCGATGTTTCATAGTTCTAATTATCAATTATGGCCAATTTTATGTTGTGTATACTCTAATGATTTCAAAAGTTCACCATTTCCAGTAGGTATATATTATGGTGTTGAAGCAAATCATCTCAAATTATGAAAGATTTATTTTCGGTAACAAAAGGTATTTTATGAAAATTCTTGCATTTAGTGTGACGCTTCTGCAAGTGCTTTTTGAAATGCACAAAGGGCACAACAGTTACTTTGGTTGTGATTGTTGTTATGGAAAGAGTATATATTGAAAACAGACTTGCATTTAGTGGAATTTCTCTGAGCTACAAACTATTTATCTTGTAACCTCAATCTAATTCTGGATCATAATGTAGGTATATCTCCGCTTTTGCAATTAATTAATTTTAAATATAGTTTCTGGATTTACTCTGGATTATATGCATATGGCATGTTTAGGTATAATGAAAAAGCTTATGAATTTATGGATTAAAAGCGAAATTTGAATAGTATCACAAGATCTAACATTAAAATTTTAATAGTATTTTAGAATCATGGAAACCATATATACCAAAAGAATTTCAGCGTAAACCACGGTCACTGTCTGATATGGACCGGTGGAAGGCAACTGAATTTAGGTTCTTTATTCTATATGCAGGTACGGTGATTTTAAAAAATGTTTTACCAAAAAAAAAAAAATTATAAAAACTTTTTGGATTTTATTGTGCTGTAAGAATCACTTCATCCGTAAACGATTTATTCGAAAATATGGAAATCAGGCAATACATTTCATAGAAAAATATTTTTTGGTGCACAAAAGATTTATGGTATACATGAGATGTCGTATAACATGCACTGCATATTTCACATGATTGTAGATGCTGTAGAAAATAATACACCTTTAGATCATATTAGTTGTTTTGCTTTTTGAACCGTACTTAGGAAAACTGAAGAAGTTCGTTCATGGACCAAATAAACCTTTAGAACAAATTTGCAAACGACTGTCTGAACGTGTTCATTTTGATATTTCCATTACATATTTTGACAATTCAAATTTGGACATTGTGTGAAAAATGGCAACATTGAAAGTATTTGTTTAAAGGCTTTGTATTAAAACCAAATACAAAAAATGATTCTTATGTTTGGACAAAAAACAGAAAGGTTATGGAGATTGTAAACATTGTAAAACTTGGATCAAACATTTTTGTTGAAGGATAATTTTTCAAAATTATTCTGATTTTTATAAAGTCAATTCTCTTCTTCAAAAGATTTAAATATTACATGTTTGTCTAAAAAAAGCACATATAAATTTAAAATAAACGTAAACGACGTTATAGCAAAATGCATAATTATCTATAGTGAAAATCAGTGTTTTGCGTTCTCAATGTTACATTGCTAAACAACTATAAACAACTATTTTAGTTTTTTTATGTAGTCTTATTTATAATAATTTATCAAAACTAATTAAACTGTGGATGAAGTTAACTTTGTTGGTCAATAAAAACACTATTTTTACTAATTTTCACTTGTGCCGTTGATGTAAATACCATTTGAATAGGATTTTTAGGATTTGGTATTTTGTTTGTTCTTTTACAGATCATGACTTATGGGATATATTAGTGTGGATTGATGAAATCACAGTAGATGTTGTGCCTTCATCTTGAGCTATAACATCGGACAAGAATAAATATTTATTCCAAAGTCTATTAACTTATCAAGATTGAGAAACTTAAAAGGCTTTGTTTTACCCCCCTTCAGACAAGTAAGAATATCTGGAGCTCAATGTGAATTCATATGATGCTAAGGAGAAAATATTTGAGTCAATCACAATATTTTTCTAATTTAGAAGAAACTGACTATGATGGTATATTTGCTTTTAGTTTTGGTTAATATTTAATTATGAATCAAATTTGTTTAGATGAAAATAGATTGCCAGCTCACCACATTCCAACGTTTTGGACAACAAATGTATGTGTTAGAAAAATATTGTAAGAGGACGAGGTGAATGAAAAATTCGATAAGATAATGAATGTTTTGTCAAAATTGGAGTTCAGCATGATGGAATTAAAACAACAAGTTCATGTTCTGCAAATGAATTGCAACGGAAATGTTGCAAAACATACGAATGATGAATGGACTTTGCAGTTACCCATTACCACAGCCGAGGGATTGAAGAATCTAGAATTGTTTGCCTCAAAAAAGATGTTTGGTAAGTTTATAATTAGGTGGTCAATAAATCGCTAACATATTTTTTTAGATTCAAATAATATCATTGGTGGGTGGTAACTCTCTGAGACGCTATGCAATACAGTGCCAGAGGAAGAAAAGGCAAAAAGAGTTTTGTTGACACAAAAAATGTATCTAGTTATAGTAGGTAAGAAATTATTTAATATTTTCCGTACTTTTCAAATTGTTCGTAATGGTTTGGCATACCATACATTTATGTATTTAAAAAACCTAGAATGCTTTGTTTGGTACAGTGTATGTTGTAGTATACTGCCGTGTTATTTGGAAAGGGCCTATCTACAAAGAGCTATTTTGAGGAAAATGTAGTTAAAGTTAAACCGATTTCATCATATGTATCTTTTAAAGAATATTTTGGTAGATATGCCCTTTTTCTGTTAACAGTAAGATGAGATAAGGTATACCTCAGGTTATATGTAAGAAACGAAAAAGACTAAAATTGCAGATAGGACCCTTTTCAATTAACACAACAGTATAGTTTACTAAAAAAAAATGGATGGTACTTGCAATAGCTTTTTATCTTACATACATGAAGGCGTTATTGTGAAATCAATTAACCAATTGTTTATGATATACTAATATGATCCGTTCCCTATGGTAACAAACTTTATAATTTCTTTTTAGCCATCTGGTCTTAATAATTGCTTTTACTTATGCAGTATTTCTGTACAAACAGAATTCAGTCCTTTTTTTATATTATACTTATCGTACTGTAGTTTACATTTACATAAACCCTACAGTACCATTAACTTGTGTGTTAAAGTTTATAGTAATTAAAAAATAAGGGCTGTCATTTTCAATCTTACTGGATAAGTTGTTAATACTGCCTCGTTTCAGATGCTGTTAGAGTTCGTTATGCAACAGACGTAGAAATAGCTCAAATGATTGGGCTTTCCTTAGCCAATGCCAACGATTGGGATGGTTTCTCGAGGCAAAAAAAAAATACAAGAGTCCGTTGATACAACCTAATATGTTTTATTTTTTTATTTTTGAAATTTCATTTTGTATTCAATATAAATGTTAAATATAGAATTAATAATATTTGTTTTGTTTATATTAGTCACCTTAAGCATCCTCACAATGTTCTTACGACATTCAAAGTTAACTATTCATTATAAACATATAATATAATGAAGAATTGTACCAAATATGTTTAGGATATTGTAATAAGTTTAATTTACAATATTGTGAAAACAATACGTTGTTGATATCGACACGATATGCATATTATATTATAAGGAGGTGTATTCTATAATATTGTGATCACAATATATTTGCAATATTATTTCAACATCCATACGATACAGTCATAATCAACATTTGATGTTCCTTACAATATTTTATTCGATATTCTACAAATATATAAATACTCGTTATATTTCTACTAGGGTTAGAAAGATCGGTATCATCAACCTGACATCTATTATCCAAGACATTTGATACAAAAGTTGTAAATTCGGAAAATTTGAGACGGTAAATAGGCCCTTGTCGAAACCATGTTGTTGAGGGACAGTAAACGATATGACATGGGAATAAATGACGTCAGCACAAATGTGCTTAAATATCTTGGCAAAATTACACTGTAAGGTTATAGGTCTGTAGTTCTTAATATCGGACTTGTCACCATTTATGAAAACTGGAGTTAACTTAGAATGTTTCCATAAGTATGGATATTGGCTAGTTCTTAAAATTTAGAGTCAACACTAACTTTTATACCCTCAGTGACACTAGAAATATGAGGCAAAAAATTAACAATGACCAAAACTGTTTAGGATTTGAGCATAATTGATATCTCAGACTGACATGAGGAATTTATTTATTTATTTATTTAAGTTTACAAAGTAGGGCCACAGGTAAAACCTAAAACGGCCCTCAAGAAAGAATACATATTAAGAACTAGACTTAAAGTAACATTAAATTTGAAATTAAAATTAGAGATTATCCTCTACTAATACTCAAAACTGGTCACCCGGATACAAGATTCGAAACAATTTTCTTTTTAAATGTAGTTTTAGAATTATTGAAAATGTCGATGTTATAAAATGACGTATTATAAAGATTTAAGGTATGAATGAAAAATGAGTTTTTATAAGAGTCAGTATTGGCTTTTTGGTGTGGAATAACGAAGGAGTGCAGTGGTTGTCCTAGGGATGCGGAAAGTGATCTCACCTAACAAGTATGGACAGTCAATATAATTATTAAGAATTTTATAAAGCATCATTAAAGCTGCTACATCACGTCGTTCAGCTAAGCATTCAATTGAGGCAATTTTTCTAAGTTCACTGGTCGGTATATCAAAAGGACATGGACTTTTATTTACTTTATAGTACAAATATCTCAGCATGTAATTCTGAACTCTTTCAATATTGGATACATATTTTTATTAAATGGTTGCCACACGGTAGAACAATACTCAAGCCTACTCCTGACCAACGAGTTAAACAGCATGACAATTGGTTTTATGTCGGTGAAATCACTTGTGCATCTCTTTATGAAACCTATTAGTTTGTAGGAGTTATTAACAATCATGTTGACATGAGTGGTGAAATTGAAATTATTGGTAAAGATAACGCCTAGATCTTTAACAGATTCAACAGACTCTAGTAGAACACCATCCAGATAATATTCTGCTACATAGTGACCTTTTTGTCTAGATATTGACAATACAACACATTTTTGATATTTAATAAAAGTTTATTTTCATTACACCAAGTATTTAAACTATTTAAGTCATTCTGCAGCAATGATTTATCTGAATTGGATTTGATAGAGCGGTACAATTTGAGATCATCGGCATACAATAAGGAAAGAGAATGAAATATATCTGGGAGGTCATTTGCAAAGATGACGTAAATTAGAGGTCCATCTTTGTACCTTGTCCAATTCCTGATAAAGGAACAATACTTTTGGAATAATGATTTAGAAAATTTACCCTAAAACTGCGATTTTGTAAGTAGGAACAAAAATGATAAGACAGATTTACTAGCACCAAGTCTGTATAGTTTAGTCAAGAGAATATCATGATCAACCACATCAAAGGCCTTTGAAAAGTCGGTATAGATGACATCTACTCTTCCACCTTCATCTAAAACGGAATGCACATAGTTAGAAAATACGAGAAGATTTGATTCCGTGCTCCTCCTTGGAATGAAACCATGCTGGAGCGGACTAAGTGAATTTTGGACACTACTGAGTAGGATTTTATAAATGACATTTTCAAAGACCTTTGCTGGGCTATTCAAGATAGAAATTGGTCTATAATTTGTGACCTCTGATTCAGACCCTGATTTGAAAACAGGAGTTAGTTTACTGCCTTCCAGAGGTCAGGAAAAATACCATTGATAAAGACAAATTTATAATAAAATGCAACTGTGATACTAGAAAAAAAAAAAAAAAAAAAAAAAAAAAAAAAAAAAAAAAAAAAAAAAAAAAAAAAAAAAAAAAAAAAAAAAAAAAAAAAAAAAAAAAAAAAAAAACAAAAAAAAACAACAAAAAAAAAAAAAAAAAAAACAAACCCAAAAAAAAAAAAAAACCCAAAAAAACAAAAAAAAAAACCAAAAAAAAAATAAAAAAAAAAAAAAAAAAACACAAAAAAAAACAAAAAAAAAAAAAAAACCCAACAAAAAAAAAAAAAAAAAATACACCACAAAAAAAAACCCACCACCAACAACACCAAAACACAACCCCCAACACAACAACAAAAAAAAAAAAAAACCCAAAAACACCAAAAAAAAAAAAAAAAACAAAAACCAAACCAAAAAACAAAAAAAAAAAAAAAAAACACAAAAAAAAACACCCAAAAAAAACAAACCCCCAAAAACCAAAAAAACCACCACAAAAAAAAAACAAAAAAAAAACAACAAAAATAAAAAAAAAAAAAAAAAACAACAAACAAAAACCCCAAAATTTAGAGCGAACACAGAAAGCGCTACACTCACCGACCAACTAAACCAAGCAAACTTCCTTAAGTTGTTTAAATATAAATGTTGGAATTCCATCGGGACCACTACTTTTTATTTTTCAAATTATTGAAACCTTCGAGTACATCGTTAACTGACACAAGACCAAAATTAAAAGAGTTATTGTTATTGATAAATACAATTACAATATTGTTCAGTTGGGATACTGCTATGAACTGAGCTAAAAAATGAGCAAAGACATCAGCTATGTCTTTCCCTTGGTATTTAACCTCATTATAGAACATTTCATCTAAGATTTTGGTTTTAGATCTCAACAGTATAGTGTATGACCAAAACTTGCTAACATCAGTACTCAATTGACATTTCCACATCTTTTATAAAATCAGAGTACGCATTATCAATAGTTGATTTTAAAAGATTCTTATCTCTTTGAACCTTGTTTCAAAGTATACAGAAATTTTTCTTTTTTACCTAACTTATTTTTCTTTTTAGTAGTCTAATTATTTCTTTATTAAACCATACTGGGTATTTGCTCTCTGATCTTATTTTCTTGATAGGAATGCAGGTATCAAAGATATTATATATAATTGAATAGAATAAGTCCACAGCACTGTTTGGATCAGTTTGATCATATAAACGGTTCCAATCTGACTCACATTCAATACCAGAGTCAGCTCTAATTTCAATCCTAAGCCTCTTAACAATAACAAGGTCATACATCATCTTAAACTTTCTATATTTGGACTAATCTTTATTCTTAAGCTATATTTTTTTGATGGTCGCATTAGATAGCCATGTAGGATAATGTTTGGATCTGTTACACAGCTTAACTTTGGGCACATATTTGTCAATTACATCAAACAATGTACAATAAAAGAAATTGCTTGCTTCCTGGGTGTTATTCATGGTAAAAATCAAATCTCATTTAATATTCAGATCTCGAATATTTATAGGCATAGGTATCCTTATTGTTAATAAATGGAACGTCATGTATTGACTTTTACATGCCAGTCATCGATGGTTAGAAGAGACCATTGCAACTACAATTGTAAGAACAACTCTGTCTTTTAATTGTATACCGTAACAGCGTAGCATACAAAATATTAATTAAAGTTGATTTCAATAAAAACGTTAACGTTGAAAACTCCCACAAAAACGTTTTTCTAAATCCACTTAAACACTTTATCAAATTTTTAATGCACCAACAAGCGTCAAGTGTTATAGTTTGTCCAGTTTTCCAATAATCGTTTTAAAAAAAGTCCTAAAATTACCCGAACAAAAAATATTTACTTTTACTAAATGTCGTGCTTTTATATTTTAACAAAGTTAGGAATTATCCGCTTTTTTTGTGGACTCACTTTAATTAATTAATGTCAACTTCAACACTAAATAACTTCAGTAATAAAATTTAAAATTCATTTGTTAGAGTTAGTTAACCAAGTAAATACCTTTAAGATTAAAACGATTAATAAATCTTGAGGAGAATTTGTAAACGCTTTTTACATAATGGGAATTGAATGTTTTACTTAGTGAGAAGTTTTTTAAACTGAATAAAATTAATCATTCTGACATGGCGAAACTTTAAGTTAAGAACTAAAATTAATTTTCAGGTGAGTTTTATATTTCCGTAATTTCTTTTAATCAACATTACGTTAGAGTTTATAGTATTTTCGAGATTCTCTATGTATTTGTGCGAGTTTTTGTTGTTAAATGTTAACAAAAAGGCAAGTCCATATTTTTTTTTCAGACGAGTGCTGTAAGTGTCTGACACCAACAATTTAAAAACAAAACTTAATTTAAGAGAAGTCTTGCATTTTTATTACTATAGTCCTTCAAGAATTCAAAAGCAGAGTAGTTGAATACAATGAACGAGAAGTAGTAAAAAGAACCGCACTTCTATACAATGGATGCTGTGTAATTAAGTATGCAAATTTTATTTTGGCTTTTGCATGTGAATCTAAGGAACAAAGAAGAGTTCAATTGTGGAAATGCGAGGGTTGGATTGGTAAAGACTGGGGTTGGAAATTAAATGAATGTCTAGTTTCTAGAAGCACATTAGCTGTGGTTAAATGTTGTTTAGATTTTGTTCAAAAGCTTAAAGGCTCCGCAAACCTCCTTCGCATACAAAAATCGGACACAAATTGCTATTTGGAAGCAAATCTTAATAACCTCGTTCATTTAATTAAGCATTTAAGATAAATTGTTGAATACAGAATGTTACTAATTCTTTCTTTTTAGGCGAGGAATATAAATCATACCATCAAATAAAGATTCACAATTAAGAATAACTTAGAAATGAGGAAAGTAACGACGCTGGTTACTATAATTAAATTGTCGACAGGATATAAATCACTGGTTGAAATGTACTAATTTAATTTAATTAATATTTTGGAGCCCGTGGTTATGTGGATTAATAATAAATTTAGAAATTGCGCGAGTTTTGCAATACGTACTTTTTAATATAAAGTAAGTTTCTCGTAATGCTGTGTATAAATCAGGGTTTTTGTTAAGTCACATTCAGTTTCAGCTGAAGCCTCACCAAGAACTTTCAAAATGTAAAAGTCTGAAATTATGTAATACGACTGAGGAATAAAAGAAAAGTAAAAGCTTAAATATAAGAAAATACCTTCTTTTGCATATATCAGTAAAAGCAACAACTCTTGTATTTTTATGTCCTCGCAGAGGCGCGCAAATGTCAAGATCAAGTTATTTGTGTAGGGCGCCTGACGTCATAACAATGTTACAGTCTTTTGATCGTAATAAATTTTTATACACGTACCCAGCTTTCTGCACTATATATCAATCTCTTTCTACGTAAGGACCAGAAAAGACGCTGCTTTCGCGTACGTAAACGCGTCTTTTCAAAATTAATTTTCATTAAAACGCTTTCAACTTGGACAATGTATGTAAATTACGAATGTGTATGTGCACATCTTTAGATGACGTCGACCAAAACAAAAAGTCCTAGTGTATTTTTCCGTAAAAAGAAGTACCGCTTTAATAAATAACAAATAAAGTAAACAACTTTCAATTTAATATTAGCCTTTAGCTCAGAGCGTACAAGGAAATGCATTAGTGGAAAAGTGACAATAAAAAAGCCGAGGATCCGAGAATTACTAAAGAAACAGGAAAAAAGCAACCACATCGTCATTAACAATTTAAGAGTGGAATACCCATCAGTAGGATTTATAAATGAATCTCGACTGCTCGTCTTGCAAAGCAAGGAACAAAATGCGGATGAAGTAGAAAGTTTCATTTTATTTTGTGCTACAAATTGTCAGACTTTAAATTAGATCGGTGTTTTACACTTACAAAGTCAATAAAAACTTGTAGGAATTTGTATTATTATTTACACCTGCAACTAAAATTAATTCAAAATTGTGACGATCGTTTGAGATTCAACATCAACAGGAAACTAAGCCGCATTCATTAACTAATTAGTATTCTTGTTACAATTTTGATTAAACAAAAGTTTGTTTGCGGCATCAAGAAATATTTGCTGAAGGAAAAATTTTAAATTTAGAAAAGATTTTTTTTATGTGAAACTTTTAATGAAAAGAAATTTTGGACTAGTATGGATTTATTTTTTTGTTCTTTTAGGAGATGTGGAAGATACACAATACATAAATTAATAGACTTTTATTTTAATTTTTACTTACAAATTGAAGGCGAATAAATGGATAAATGATAAAAAAAACAAGAATATAATGTAGAACATATTTCATTGCTACGTATTTTATTTCTCTTGCGTCTTTTCGTTTGACCTAATTTAATATGGTTAACGCAGAATTATAGAAAAGTCTGCATATTCTAAAAATATTTTTCTTTATACAGGACAGTTAATTTTTTAAATGGCACTTTTTGGTGTTTACATATTAACATATTAGTATACAGGGTTATGCAGAAGTATGGAAACATGCTTATAACTTGAAAACTGCTAAGCTAGCGGTATAAAACTTTGGAAAACTATATAACACAGTATTGCGTACATTTTTTATTCTTAATAAAATTTTGATAAGACTCGTCAATTACGAGTAATTAATATCAACCTTTGATTTTAGTTTGGATTCTTCAAAAACTCTGCGTATAATAGTGGCAAAGTGAATTATTTGGAGTAATTAGTGTCACTAATATTGAAATTATAAAAATAGTAGATTGCCGAGACAAAAAATTAAGCGAAACAATAATATTTTTTAACTTCAAGTAAAATGTATTACTTTTTCTTTAAGCGTTTATTGCTAGTTTTCATGTGTTATTTTCAAATTTTCGAGATTCTCGAGTGTTATAATGCCGTTTTATTCTAGACGAATGAAGTTGTGTGCCGCTCTTACACGACACACTCACCGGCTAACTGCTGCGGAGGGTTCTTTAACGCTCCTGATTTGGTTTTTGGTGTAGGGTTAAGTTTACAAACGCGGATTAAATTAACATTAGTTTTATTATTGGGCGCCAAACATGATATCAGAAAAATTATAAAGTTATTAGGGTAAAGGGAGGAGAGATGGACCAGGAGGAGAGATGGACTACTACGAATATTTCAGTAAGTCTGGCAACAAAGCGTGCTCTGTGAAGCGGTGTTTGGGAGCCACCTTCAGTTCGTAACGGTACATTGTTTGGTTAGTTTCTATGGTGGTGTGTTTAAAAGTTTTGAGCAAAATAATATTTTTTCAAGTGTTAAAACTTTTGTCAGTGGTTAAAATTTTCAAATCCTGTGTGTGCTAGGTAAGATAATACCATTTTTATAAATATAAAGACGAGTTAGAAGTTTTTGTGTACCATAACTTTAAAATTTTTACTTGAACGCATTTTTTTGTCTGTTATTATCTGGTCCATCTCTCCTCTTGTTTGAGGATAGATGGACCAGTGTTAGGTAGGAAAGATGGACCAGTAAAATATAGGGAAGACTAACGAAGCTTATTTATTTTTAGGCAAAATAAGAATGCCAAACAGATACCTTCGCAAAGAAATACCACGCCAAGGGGATGTTGGAGTGGCGAAAGTTTAAATCTTGCAGTAAATGCTGTAATATCCAATGAACTGGGTGTAAATGAGGCAGCTACAACGTTTGGAATCCCAAAACTACATTAAAACGACGACTAAAACAACTAATTTTGAGAAACAACAAAGACTAGGCCCTGATTCCATGCTAGGCGAAAATGCTGAAGCAAAACTGGCCAATCACATTAAAAACTACAGCAACATGGTTTTGCACCAACAAGAGAAGAAGTTTGTATAATGGCATACAAACTAGCGAATAAACTAGGCATTCCACATAAATTTAACCATAGTGAAGGTAAACTTTAAGCTAACCGGTTTACATAGTAAAATTTTTTCATTATGTTTTTCCACTTACAGGAAAGGCTGGTAAAAATGGTTGCAGTCTTTTAAGAAGAAGACAAGAGCTTTCTATCCGAAAAGCTGAAAATACATCAGTGGCTCGAGCCCGAGGCATGTCCAGAGATATTGTTAAAAATTACTTTGAGAACCTTGAAAGAATTCTTCAAGACAACTCTCTCTTTGATAAGCCTGCTAATGTGTACAACACAGATGAGACCGGCCTTCAATTGAATACCAGAGCTGGACAGGTTGTTGCTGCCAAAGGATCTAAAGCTGTCCCTAGCATTAGCTCTAGTGAGAAAGGAGAAACCATAAGTATAATCGCATGCATTAGTGCAGAAGGAATCTATTTACCACCTTACTGCATTTTTAAAGGTAAAAATAGAAAAGAAGAATGGTGTGATGACATGCCTCCCGGAGCGCGAATACAAATGTCACAAAAATCGGCGTACGTTACTTCCGAGATATTCTTAGACTGGTTCACGACTCACTTTCTCCCTAGAAAAAGTCCTGGAAAAGTTATGCTTTTAATGGATGGCCATTCATCGCACACTACTAACATTGGTCTACTAGAAACAGCAGAACAAAATGATGTAATTTTGTACTGTTTACCACCACATACATCCCACTACCTGCAACCATTAGACCGTGCCTTCTTCAAATCACTGAAACAGAAGTTTTACGAAGCCTGCAGACACATGATTTTAAATAATCCAAACAGGAAACTTAACAGGCTGCAGTTTGGAAGGCTCTTAGGTGAATCTTGGGGAAAAGCAGCAACAGTCGACAATGCGGTCTCAGCATTTAGAGCAACTGGAATACTTCCATTTAATTCGGAGAAAATTCCAGACCATGCATTTTTGTTGGAGGAGGAAAAGTCTCTAGAACTAAGTCACATGCAACCTCAAGAACGGGTGGGTAACACAACTAACTCCCCACAAGCTGGATCATCTGGTGTTCAACGGAGGGCAATCACTCGGACAACGTAATTGAACAGGAAGATATAACACCTGGAAAAGCATTAGAGATGGTCTCACCTGTGCCAATAATAACTTCCGCTTTAAAAAGAGTACGTAAGAAAGTAGTAAGTGGTGTTATTAATTCACCAGAATATATACAAGAGCGAAAGGAAGCTCTAGTAAAGAAAGAAGAAATAAGGAAGGCTAAAGAAGAAAAGAAGAGCTCTAAAGCAGAAAAACAAGAAAAGAATACAAAAGCCAAGGTACAGAAAGAAGAAAATAAGAGAAAGGACAAGGAAAATAAACTAAAACAACAGCAGGAAAACAAACTCAAAAAGTAATAAAAACGTAGATGTAACTCATCTTCTTCAGATTCAGATGAGCCGATTTTCAACGACACTTCCGAGAAGAAAATTGCCTGGATAGAATGTACTATATGCCGGCGTTGGTTGCATGAGGACTGCACGTCTTATAAAAATACCTGTCAAACTTGCGGAATTAAACTTACCAAGCAAAAACCATAAATATAGTAGGGTCCATCTCTCCTACCCTACGAAGTCCACTCTCCTCGTAGGGGTAGGAGAGATGGACCATTTTTTATTATTTAATTTTCTTTTATTCTAAAATAACACTGTTCGCTAGGTTATTAGTAAAAATATATAAGTTAACAATTCGTTGCTCTATGTTGTGGCATTATTTTGAAAAGATTTTGTTAAATAATAAAGAAGTTGTTGCGTCTTTTTAAAAGGTGGTCCAACTGTCCTCCTCCCTTACCCTACCAAAAAAACAACAAATACACCATGAAAGAAATAATTTTAGTTGTAAAAAACGGTATACAATAATTATAAATAAATTTAAATACCTTACGTTTAATCAACGGTTTAATGGTCAATGAACGGTGTTGAGGCTATGTGATAATAATTCTCCGACTGCGTTGATGATATCAACAGTTATCTGGATTCGATAGGTAGAGAATTGCCAAAAAAATTGTATTGGAATACAAAACTATGCGACAAAACAAAGAGTATGTAGTAAAAAAAACTAAAAAAACGACTATTAAATTTAATACAAATATCAATATCAACCACCTACCAGCTCTAAGCTGCTTTTTCAAAAAAATATAAACACAAAATACCCTACAGGTATACGATTATTATTGGGGTTATTTTTATTATTAATAGCTTAGTCAAGATCACAACCTTACTCGTTGAAGGCATGGGTAATATTAGAATTTCTTTCCCATTGTAAGGCCAACCGATAATGACAACGAATTAAAATAAATTAGAAAATATTATTTTCGCAGACGAATGATGTGTTGCTTATGCTAAACTTTAGTAATTGGATTGCTACACTATCCCTTCCCAAAAATAAGCAAATACAAAAAAAAACAAAAAAATTTCAATTTGTGCAAATACCAGAATCACATAAGCAAAAGAAACTATAAACTAAAAAAATAAATATATCTTGCAATATAGGAGAGAACTTTTGACATTTCTTAACATTAATTGCCCAAAAAAAGTTGAAATACTCGACTAATATCGCTTAACCAGCGAAAAAAAGTACTTGTTGATTCCAAAAAAGGCAAGGAATTAGCTACAGATGCATAGTCTAGGACATAAAGCTATTTAGATCTTACCCATCCTGAACATATGATTTCAATCACATCTTTTATTTTAAAAAGAATACTTGGTTAAATAACAAAATATATACTGCACCAACTAGGACAATAATTAGGAAAGTGCTATGCCAGAACCAGTGAAAAATTAGGCAAGAATTGCAAATTAGAACTGACATCTCATCATATTCATTCAACGTACTTCACCTACAGCAGTTAACTAATTAAATCTAAAAAAATATGAAAACACAAAATTTTCACTAAAGAAAAACCTAGAAAAAAAACTCATTATGAATCTACATCAAAATATCTACGTCGTCTTTGGTAGTAGCGCAGGATTTTAAATCTTTAACATTCCAAATGCCTAAGTTTCTACCTCCTAAATCAATTAATCGATACGTAACATTGCCGGTTACTTCAGCAACTTTAGCTTTGACATATTTGGGTGCTAATTTTTTTGCGAAACTTTTGGAAGCATCTAACAATACTGGATTTCGGTTCCACACAAAATCTTCTTTTTTAAAACGTAAAGGCCTCTTTCTTAAGTCATAATGTCGCTTATAGCGTTCATATGCTTTTTTTAATTTTTTTACTATCTCATTGTAAAGAGGAGAGAGTTTGTTAACGTTTTTTACCGACTGTTCTCGTGAGGCAAAAGAAACTTTGTCCTTAAGTTCCGTTAGATGACCGTAGTAATCACCATGGCAAGAAACTGTTCTACCAAATGAAGGTCTAAAACCAGTTACTTCATAAACGGAGTTTCTAATAATTTTAAAGATTTCGGCATCCCATCGTTTATGATTATATTTGATATAACATCTTATAGCAGTTGTTATAACACGATTGCATCACTCAACCTGGTTAACTTGGAGATGGTAAGCAGCATTAAATCAAACTTTTAGTACATGATAACGGTCAATCTAATTTTTGAAGAACACCATCAATAAATTGGGAACCATTGTCACACATAATAATTTGTGGAACTCAAACATTAAAATACGTCATTCTCAAGAAATTTAACAATGGCGGACGTCGTAGCTTTTCTAAGTGGTTGAATATGTACAAATTTGATAAACCAATCGGATAAACTAGTCTCGAAGTGGAACAATTAGTAGACTTTGGTAACGGTCCTATTAAGTCAATAGATATCAATTGAAATAAAAACAGATTTTTTTTGACGACCTATTAAACCTGGACATAACAGAGAAAATGACTTGCTAGCTGCACATGTGTCACAGTGTCTAACATATTTGTGTATGGCACTTTTCATTCTTGGCCAATACTAGACTTCGGAAATCTTTTGAAATGTTTTATACGAACCTAAGTGACTTGAAGTCGGTTTATCATGTAATTGTTTGATTAATTCCAACCGTTTGGGTTTTGGTACACTTCAATTTTCCATTCGATCATATTCGAAATCAAATTATGCTTGTTTGGAACATACTTATGAAAAATTCCGTCATCAACTTTTCATGATGGATATTTAGCGGCATTTGTATTTACATTCTGAATCATGCGTGCATACCACTTACAAAAATCAGGAAGACCAAATGTTAGTGAACATAATTGCGGATTTGGAAGGAGAACACGAGATAAGGCATTGGGTACTACATTAAAGTTACTTTAACTATGTTTAATGTCGAAACTGTACTGAGATAATCTAGCACACCACCTAGCTAATCTGATACTGGGTGATTGTAGTTTATGGAGCCACAACAACGCGTGATGATCGGTAATAATTTTAAAATGAGTGAGTTCTACGTACGGACGATATTTTTCAATCCCCAATAAACATGCCAAACACTCTTTTTCTGTAGCTAAATAGTTTTTTTCAAAACTACTCAAGCTGCGACTTGCATAAGCCTTTTTTTCTTTACCTTTACCCTGTACTAAAATAGCGCTTAAACCTACGATACTGGCATTGCATTAAATAATAACCGGTTTGTTAAAAAGTTTATCTGAAATTGAGCTGAAACTAAGAGTGTTTTTTAATTCCTAATTAAAGCTTATCTAGAACACAGTTTACATAGGGCAACCGGATATGCATCAACGCTTTGTTACTGAGTTTAGCTGACGACCATCAAATCAAAATCTTAAAATACCTCTTTTTTTTAACCATAACAATTCCATGAAGAAGAAGACTTTTGAATTATTCTTAACGCTAACATATTATAATTTCCTTATTTACCGCCTCCAACATAATGGGCGAACATTTGATAGTAACGTTGTGTGATGGGTTTTGTACACTCATGAAATTTAAAACTTGACACCACAATTTCTGTAAACAAAAGTTTGCACATTGTGAAGCGGGCTTAAGGGTATCATTTACAATTCTAACAGCAGGTAGTCTCAGCAGGGGTTATCTTATAGAAGGACTGTAGAATGAATCATTACACTAAGCACGTTTTAGAAAATAGGTAATTTACGTTGCTTACTTAATTTTTTTCTTTAAAGAATATATTTGAAGGTATCGCTAATTAAACACCATAGCTCGATTAATTATCGAATCAAAATTTTGTTTAGGAAATGTTTACAAAATAAAATTAGAAATAATTTTGATTTAAAAAACGTCTACAAGCAATAACTTTTAAATTAAATCAAAAACTAAACATGGTTATTTGGGTTGACTGATTATTACTTATTTTTAAATAAATCTAACCTACTAATTATTGTAAGTTATTAAAAAAAATCATTAAACTCTCTATTCATAATATTTAGTCCTTACAAAATGTATATTTTATGACGTTTCATTTTTTTCTGTAGTTAATATAAAAAGTGAAAATAAAAACTAAGGCAATTCTTATTGTCAACGTATATATTTAGTTTTTGACAAGAATTTATTACATAATTATAATTAAGATACCAAGTTATAGTTTAAAATTAAATGAAAACTTTTTTTTAAATAAAGGTATTACTATATAAATAAATATAAGAAATCAATAATGGGTGTGACCTCCATTATTATTGATACATTCTAAAGGCGTTGCTCATTGACGCTATCAAGGTTTCCCATGCGGTATCAATGGCTGCAATTAGTGCATTACGGTTTACTGGTATAAAATTTGGCCTTTGTTGTCTTCGGATAACCAAGTATTCGAGCCCAAACATTTTCGATAATGTTAAAATCTGGGCTTTTGCTGGCCAGGGTAAATTTAACAAGCTTATTTCTTGTAAAACAATCCTTACATAAATAAAAGGTCTTTGATATTTTTGAATGTAAGAAAAGAGAATTAAGTTGAGAACTTGTAAAACTACTGAGCTTGTGTGCTCATTTACTCCATTGCAATTTTTTTAGCCGTTAAAATTTCAGGACTTAAGATTGGTGGAGCTGCGGACGAATCTTGTCTTTCTAAGTTTTTTCGAGCGTGTTTGTTAAATTTCGTACATGAAGAAAACGTAACTTCAGAGGTACCACAAATATAATAAAACAGGTTTTGTTTTTTTATGCACCGATGGTATGTATGACCTTTTTCTCTACAATTCCAACAAGTTACTTTTGGTCATATCTCTCAAAAAGTTTATTTGTTTTAAACGGTGATTGTGCAGAACCAAGAACTTGTTTTAAAGGTGCTGACGTTTTAGAAATAGTATGAAGTTGTTTCTTTGTTAGAGCGTTGATTGAAATATTGGTAAAGATAGTCAACCGCTTGTATTTGCTTGTATCACGGATGCAATTCACATATGCATGTTGGGTTGCGTTTTTGTTTACTTTTTTCACCTGTACTGAAGCGCTAAGTTATAATGTGTACGATTCTTGAAATAGAATAGTTCAATTTATTCCACCGTTGTAAAAATGGCGCAACATACAATCCGTAAAATTTACTTTTGTCAATACAATGTTGCAACGTTTTCAAATATTTAGTAAACGTATTAACTAGTAATTAAAAGTGACGAATTTTTCATTTATGAATAATACCATTGATGATACATATCTTGGATTTTAATGACAATGTTTTTTTAATAATTTACTAAAATACATGCGAAGCGTTATTTGTTAAAACAGTTTGGTTTGGTCGGTGTTAGATAAATAAGAAACAATTATTTTACAAATTATGCTTGCACTTTATTTTTTAACTTGCAAATAATAATGTTGACATTTGTTTGTCATTTAATAACTTCGTTAGGAATAAAGTAGAACATACTGGGAGAAATACCACTAGAGTTCAGAAACGCAAAATTATTGGTTTTTGTATCTACTTGTTTTACGTGTTCAGTTGAAAAGGATTTTAAATAAAATTGGTTTTCAAATTTTTCAATTCAAAAGGCAACAAGTTACCGTGTTTTTTAGGGAAAGTGGGTTCCACTAGACCTTCAAATTTAAATTCACTTGGTAATAAAACCTATTCCTATTACTTCTAAAAAATAAAAGTACTAGATTTTAGCTTGAGGTGTGTTGTCTCCCGACGCGGTGCGGATAATACGTGTATAATACACTATTCTTTTCTGTGACGAAATAAATGACGATTTAATATTGAAAAATCATATTACAATAGAATTAGAAAATTATTGAGGGAAATTTGGTGTTAAAAATAGTACTCACTTTTTTCCCGAGGGAAAAAATAATTTACGAAAAGTGACACTTTGTTATCTGTTAGTAGAGATAAAAAGTTAGATTTTACTCTTTGAAACTGTATCAAAATATCATGGTTTCGAATTAAAATAGTTTAATTAAAGTAAAAATAGCTCATTAATTATAAACATTGTTTCAAAAATTACAATTCCAACTGATCTAAAATAATAGTAATAATTTACAAACAATTTACACATAAATAATAACGTACCTAATACAATGCTATACATAAAACATATCCAAACATTTACACTTATTTATGCAGATAATATTCTTATTTTACGGTGTGGTTTTGTGACATCACTGTAATTATAGCTATTAGAAATATGTTTATTAGCCTCCCACTTTAAGGTTCGATATAGTTTTATTTTAACCAACTGATCGATAATTAACAGTTTATGAGTGTCGCATTCTCTGAACCATGAATTCACACTGCTGTTGAGACATTTTTTATACGGAGTTTAATTTTTCCAATAAACCATAATCTGTTTTAAAAGATGAAATTCTTCAGTAAAAGTTTCAATAAAAACACAAATTTTGAGAATTCGGGTGATGGTCTGTGTAAGTATTTAATTCCATCAGATTTGCTGTAATCTTTATATAGAATTAATGATTCGTTCACATTGAAAACACTTGAGTCGTTAACTGTTAGCATTTCCTTACACGTATTACAATGTACTTTTTATATATGTAGTGACTTAAATAACCCGCAACATACGACACTGAACAAGATTCTAAAGAACTATTAATTACGACATTGTCTTCATTGATTTTGTTCTCCAGACAGGTTCTAGACGATCTCTTTGTTTCATTATTTTCTACACTTTCATTTGTCCCAATTTTGTTATCCTCTTCCTCATAGTTAGTGTTAAATTGTTCATCTATACCATATAGTATCTCGTCGTTATCTTTTCACAATTCCCTTGTTCTATTGGTATTTGCAAGCGAATGTGCATGTTATGTTGTAATGCAAGCCTAAATTCGCGGGCAGACGGTTGGGCATTATAACCTCCTCTAGCACGAATCATTGAAAAGCATTTTCTAGAGGATCTTGATTTATTCGTGACGTTAAAAAGTACAAAGTTCCTTCTCCCTTTAAGTCCTCCCACAGACTTAAAATTGAATTTATAGTCCATTGGAAACCTGCGATACAGTATATATTTTTTCTTTCTACACCGTTCTCATAAAACTTGATGGAATTGAAGTATTGTACAGAACGTTTCAACGTTTCGCATGGCATGTCTTTAAAAACTGAAAGACCACGCTTGTAGGGATTCGGATCATTTACTGAAAAACTATTTAAACAGTCAAAAATGTTGTTAATTGTTTTAAAAAAGATGCAGTATCTAACGCCGTATTACTTGTTAATTGACCCGTCATCACAGCACTGCTAATTGCTGCAGATACAGAATTGCTAAATACCTGAGCGGCGTATTTAACACGCATCTTTTGAAAATTTGATGGGTTAATATGTTTGTCCGTAATTTTTAACATGGATCTTGCTACACTGCTACACTGATCAATATAAAAAGTGTTGACAAAATCGGTCCACTGAATTTTTTATTGTTGACGACTATTTCCAGTTTGCTGTTCATGACATTGTTCCTTAAGCTTTTTAGTAAATGAGGAGGATCATACGCTACATATATTTTGTTATTGTCGATTTGAATTGTTGGATTTTCTTTTGTGGCGCCTAGACAAGATAGAGCACTTCTGTTATTAGATCCTTGGTCGCAAACTAACGCTCGAGGTTTCAATCCAATTTGAAACAACTTATGCATCACTTGCTTTATAAGAGTACATAATATTTCGCTTTTAACTGAACCACTACTGAGAAAATAACAAAATGGAATTTTCCAATTATACAATATTCCTCTCAAATAAAAAACCAATCCATGGTTACTTAAAACGGTTTACGTCCTAATTCCCCTAAATCTTGATATCCTTCGACGTAGTCCCAATATTGGTTATAATTTAAATTTCGTTTTAAAGTAATTTCGTCACACATTACCACGCACTGCTTTTCTTTGTCTGTCATTCCTTCAACTTTTTTTTTAATTTTTGTATAAGAACATTATTTGTCCCCGATCTTAAATTAACAATTTTCAACCACGACTTGATTGTTGAAATTGCTGGCAAAACAAATCCTAAATGGTTCAACATAAATTTGTAAGCGGTAGGCGATTTATAATACAATGATAATGCCAGTTGTTTTTCTGAATCCTTCCATGGAGTTCGTGTTCGATGAAAACATTGCATATTAATAAATGTCTTCAAAGCCGGTTTTTGTTTTTAAAAGACCCGAAATTGTGCTGTTTTGAAGTTTGCGCTTCAATCTAAATATTTCACACTTTTGACTATTCAATTTATTTTAAACTTTTTAATTTTAAAAGAAACGGTTGTATAAGTACACCTAAAGTTGATATTGAAACAAATGTATTACGAGGAGTCTTCCGGATTATCGTTTATGAGTCACATTCCTTATCGGCTTAGTCAGAAATTCTACAATTGCATACTTTTAGCAACACCTTTAGTAAATGAGTAGGCTTGTTATAATATTGTTTAGATGCAAACAGTTGAGTACGTTAGATTGTAATATAAGAAAATTCAACATTCGTTCCAACATAAAAGGGATAGCGTTTCTATGTTAAAAAATTTTAATTTCAATGACCAAAATTTAGAAATTTACTTGCGTAAGCCTAATAGATTTTAAAACATTTTCAACGGATAAACGATGTTAATGTAATAAATATATGAGTATGGAATTTTCAAAAGTATTTAAAGAAATTGTTTTTTTGGGAGAACGTTTTTCAACGATTTCTTTACGAAATTAATACTTTTAAATCTGCAGGTTTTTTTCATAATAATAAACTTTATTCACATGTGTATGTATACAATCTTTGTACATATATGTGTTTGTCATGATGGTATAACCATTGTTATAACCTTACGTAAGAAAGATACAAATAAATATTATTACATTGAACAATTAACAGACAATAGAAAAAAATATATAACAAAGGACACACATTTAATTAGTACGTCGACAAAAATCAATAAATTCTTGTATATTGTAGAACGCATGTTTTTGTTTGTTTGTCAACATTGACTCAATGCACCAATATTTCAATCAACGGCATGATGCATTGGCAACAATGTCGTGCCTTAGCATAAACTATCAGCAAAATTACAGTTTTCTATTTCACATTTATCGGCAATACTGTTCTGTAAATTCTACAATACAATTGACATATTTTTTTAGCACAAAGCGATACTACCGACCTCTGATGTTTAGAACAAATTTCGGGGTCGCATAATCCCGTAAGGTTGACTATCTTTACCAATATTTCAATCAACGGTTAGAGTAAGAGGACGATAAGCTAAGTCTGGTTCTAATGCTGCACTACTAGTCACCGAAAAGTTTAATCTGAATTTTTTATTTTGATCTTGAGTTTCCTCAAGTTCGCGACAGTATTTGATTAAGACGCTGATTGTCGGAATGCTAATTAATTCCAAATGACTAGAAAACTATGGTTAAACATTTTGCCGAATATATTTCAGTTAAACCTTTTCAGAAGGAATATGACTTAAACGATTAAATAGATTTGTCATAATCGCAATATAAATGCGTGGACGTTCTTCTACTACCTTGAATACAAGCACTAATTTTTTCCCACAACGCATCATCGTAATCTCGAGGTAAATAGTGACGCTTTAATAAATCAGCAATATCTCCCCAACAATTAACGCTTTTCCTAATCGATCTAAACTAAATGAGGGCTTGGTCTTCAAATAAGTCAATTGCTTCTTTAAAAAGTTATTGGTCGGATACATTACAAGCTAATTTTAATTACTCAACCCTTTCCAAAAATAAATTAACGCCTTGAGTAGCAGTATTACCATTAAATTTTAGATTTCATTTAGCAACATAAACTGAACAACCTACAAAAGAATTATCAGCAATTGATGCTTGCTCTATTTCGAGTTTACGCAAGCCTGTCTGAAATCAACTTTTGATTATGAACTATGACTTTAATAAATACTGCAAACTGATTGTGGAAAAGTTACCGTGCTTACAACTGCGGGTTGAGAATTTACGGTGGTTGAAATCATGTGCGCGAATTCAAGATTATAATTTTGTTCTTCACCTGTTGAGAGTGAAGTGGTTATAACCTGCATTGATTCATCAACAAGATTAGATTTTGTAAGCCAGTTCTGAGATTGTTCTAAAATAGAAATTAAGCCATTTTGATGCATAACATCACTTTCTCCTATTTCTGACAATGTGTCTAAAACATTTAAACAAAAATCCCTAGCTAATTTCCATTGATTTTGAAATTCGTCTCCAATCGAATCCGAAATATAATTTAGTCTGCGATATAAATGTTTAAGTTTAGTTTCTAAACGATAAAATTCAGATGACATGGGTTCTTTTTCAAAACATTTAACAGCCAAGTTCAGTTAACCTTTTGTTACAAAAGTCTAACTCGAACTAAACATCTAAATCAACATGTTTGTAAGAAGAAATTTTTGAAGGATCACATTTTTCAAAGTTGCAAAACGAAACAATTCACGTTTTTCATCAACTTTGCAATTTGTTTTATCAATATTTCTAGTTAAAATTTCCCAATTTAATTTGTCGGATACCAAACAATTGACTCTTATCATTGTACTAATTTTATTAACCTTATTAATAACTACAAAATCGAGCCCCACGTTGGGTGCCACTATTGTGTGCCGCTCTTACATTACACACTCACCGGCTAACAGCTGCGGAGGGTTCTTTAACGTTCCTGATTTGGTTTTTGGTGTAGGGTTAGGTTTACAAACGATGATTAAATTAACATTAGTTTTATTATTGGGCGCCAAACATGATATCAGAAAAATTATAAATTAAGTTATTACCGCAAAAAAAACAAACAAATACACCATAAAAGAAATAATTTCTTTTGTAAAGACGGGTACACAATAATTATAAATAAATTTAAATACCTTACGATTAATCAACGGTTTAATGATTAATGAACGGTGTTCAGACCATGTGATAATAGTTCTCCGGCTGCGTTGATGATATCGGCAGTTATCTGGATTTGATAGGTAGAGAATCGCCAAAAAATTGTATTTAAAGTCCTTGGAATACAAACTATGCGACGAAACGAAAAGTATGTAGTAAAAAATACTAAAAAAACGACTATTAAACTCAATACAAATATTATCAACCACCTACCAGCTCTAAGCTGCTTTTTCAAAAAATTATAAACACAAAATACCCTGCAGGTATACGATTATTATTGAGTTGTCCCAAATTGCAATTAACTACTATTATTAATTGACAATTAATAGCTTAGTCAAGATCACAACCTTACTCGTTGAAGGCATGAGTAAGATAAGAATTTCTTTCCCATTCCAAAGCCAACTGATAATGACAACGAATTAAAATAAAATTTGAAAATATTATTTTCGCCGAAGAATGATCTGTTGCTTATGTTAAAGTTTAGCAATTGAATTGCTACAGTTGGTACTATTAAATTCATAATATGACATAACTGAGGTACCAACCTTTAAATGTTGTTTTGCTTTTAATGTTTGGCAGTATGGATTAATGTTATGATCTTGTGTGGACAGTAATTATTTTTTTTTGCTACAATCATAAGGAACTTTGCAAAGAACATTTATTTAATTTTTTATTTAACAATGACAATTATTTTATCTTAGTTACTTAGTTACTAAACTTATAATTTTTTGTTTAAATATTTTTTTTTAATCCAAATTTGAAACACTCCCTACCTAGTGTAGTCACTTTAGACAAAAAATAGCCATTAGATGGAAATAATTTATAAAGTTTTGATTTTTGAACAGTGAATTCTCGAAAAGGTTAGAAATAAGGGGAAAAAAAGTTTCCATTCTGATCGTGGGTGAAACATCCCCCTTTGAACGAAAAACTACCCATTTCGCGGACTTGTTAAGAGTTTTACTCATTTAATTTCTTAATAGTTGCTCGGACGACAAAATATTCGCGATAAAATTTTGCATAAAAAACCATAAAGCTAATTTTTATAGAATTCTCGCAATTAGGGTTTAAAGTTAAGGAAAGTTTTGCGAGCAAAGGAAAAGATCGGTTTTGCACGCAAATAACTCCAAAACCGTTGTTTTTACGCAAATAAAAACATTTTTTACAAATTACATGACCTACAATTTTTTATTTCATATTCTTCGCCGACTTTTTACGCTTTCTTTACAAATATGGATTCCATAATTAGGACTAGTTTCTACACCACCTGTGAGGTAGAGTCGAATACATATTCAAAATTTTTTTTAATGTTCGTCATTACCTTTTTGTTTTTTCATCTGCCGATTTGTGACGTCATTATACTGTATTACTATAATTTTTTTTACGCATTTTTCATAAAATTTTATCTTAAAACTCTTATCGAAATTTTTGAAAAACTGCAAAGAAACTGTACTATTTGCCTATGCATTTAGCGGCTGTGACACGACTTTTGTTTTCTTCGGCAAAGAGAAAGGTCAAACGATGAGTTTATTGAACACTAAGAAAGATTTGGAAGATGTTGTTGCTATATTTAACAATCCACTATCAACGAAAGAAGAAATAGCAAGGGCTGGCGATCGATTTATACTTGCATTGTACAAAGCTCCAAGAAAAGAAGTATATTTGGACCGACAGAGATTCATCTCCTTTATTAAGTTGAACCATGCTGTTATTTTATCAAGGCTACCACCAACATTTGCAGCTGCTTGAGAACATTGCTATCGAGTATATCATCAAATACAACTTTGGCAAGAACGAAACTTAGACGCTACGCAATGGGGTTGGAAAAAGACAATGTATTACATATATATTATCTCCTATTTTTATCACTGAGACACCAGCTCCGTCTAACATTCTCAAACTCATTTCCTGCAATTGTCAAATGGGTTGTGGGAAACAATGCAGCTGTGTTAAAAATGAATTACGTTGCTCAATCATATGCTCGGAAGTTACTCGGAAAAGTCCATAAAGAAAATAAAAAAAAATTAAAGAAAATAAAAAAAGAAAATTAAAGTGGAATAGGCTTACAGAGGAAACCACTCAAAAAAAGCGCTGACAACTATACCTCTAGGTGGTGTGGAAACGAGTAACAATTATGAAATGCAAAAGAAGCGTAAAAAGTCGGTAAAAATAGAAATTAAAAATTGTAAGACATGTACTTTGTAGAAAATTTAGTGCTCTACAATTTTTGTTCTTATCATTTTTGCGGAAAAACAACGGTTTCGGAATTATTTGCGTGCGGAAGCGATTGTTTTTTTGCGCGTTTCACTTCTCTAAACTTTGAACTTTAATTGCCAGAATTTTATAAGAATTAGCATTATGGCTTTTATGCAAATTTCAAGAAAAATATTTTTGGTCGTTATCATTTTTTGCATAAATACAACGGTTTCGGAGTTATTTATGGTATACGAGACTTTTTTATAGCAAATATTTTTAGTCCTGTAATATGTTGTCGTCCAAGCAACGATTTAGAAGTTAAATGAGAAAAAAATCCGAATCAATCTGGTCCAGGGATAATTTTTCGTCTAAAAAGGGATGTTCCATCCACAATTAGAGTGAAAACTTTTTTTCCTTTTTTTCTAACCCTTTCGAAAAATTATTGTCAAAAAAATTAAAATTATATAAATTATTTTTTTTCAACGTCTAATTTGCCTGAACTGTCAACTTTGAAACATAATTGCGATAATTCTATAAGAATTAACTTTATGGCATACAAGACGTTTTTATGCAAAATTTTTAGTCCTATGATATTTTGTTTTCCGAGCAATTATTTAAAAGTTAAATGAGGAAAAATCCTAACGAGTCCGCGCCAGAGGTAGTTTTTTGTTCAAAAGGTGATGTTCCACCCACGATTAGGGTGGAAACTTTTTTCCTCCTTATTTCTAACTCTTTCAAGAATTAACTGTTCAAAAATCCAAACTTTATGAATTATTGTTTACGAAATGTCTAAAGTGAAACACTAGTTTGCATTAATTATACAAATACTAGACAAAGCCAGCATGCTACGCATGCGTTAAGTCACAAAAATGAATTAGCTTCTAAAGAGCAGACAGTCATGAACAATAATTAGCACTTACATTAACATTCATCAGTTGAGTAATCAATATGAATGCAGAGTATGTACTCCATGTGAATTCGTAAAATGAATCGAGAGTATTCGGGGTGTGCGCTCGCAACGAATCGAGAGTAGGTGAGGACGCACAAACGACATAACATATTAATATAGAAGATATAGATGTAGTACGAATAGAAATTATGTATTAATAAAATATTTAGAACCGGATTTATTAGCTCGACCGCTTTAACGTAATACAACAAAGTTTATTTCGGTGAGATTGACTGTTTGGTTCGCATAACGCTCGCAGTTACGCGTGTGTGAGTCATCAAGTTCGAGCATACGAAAATTTTTTTTGGTGAAATTGAATCCTCTACAGTTAAACCATTCGAAAATTTGCAAAATTACAAATATTTTGATTTTTTATTCGTGTTTTTACGTAATATGGTTCCGGAGTTATAAAAATTACAGTATTCGTATAACAATGTAAAATTGCTTGAAAAAAAAGTTTAAAAATGATAAATTGTATTAAACATTATGTGATAGGGTCATAAAAAGAACGTTTTTCTTAAATAAATTTTTTTTATCTGTTATAATTTAGAAATTATGACCGTTTTAGTTTTCGAATGAAATTTTGTCGGAAACGTTTTTCGCTTATAACTTTTGAAAACACGCGATGTCTAACAAAACTGAAACGGCCAAAAATTTTTATTTCTTTATCCGCGTATGATGCTTTTTGAATTTTGAAAATCGGTCCGTAAATAAGCGAGTTGTGGTCAACTTACGGCTCAATTTGTTTGAAATTTTTGACTATTTTTAACATTTTTTTAACCTTGAAGATGCCCTCGTACAAAGAAAATCTAAATCGAAAAATAAAGACACATCTTTCATAAACTCGAAACTTTTTTTGAAACGAAAATATCTTAAGCCGTTCTAATGTGAGACAAATTTGAAAAAAGGTTGATTTTCGTATAGATTTGAAAATGAATCGAGAAATGAAACTAACGACATAACATATTAATATAAGATATACTAAATTGGAGTTAATGAGTTTAGCTAAAAGACAATGTAAACTAGAATTAAAAAAAATTAATATAACTAAGAATACAAAAAAAAGATACGTAGCTAATAACTACACTCATGAATATCTCATGTGAACTGTGAGCTGTTCAGTAACACACAAATACGATGCACTGACCGTTTTAACACTTTTCCATCTGCAATTTTTAATGAGACCGCTCTAACCACTACGAAGTGGAGGAAGATCCTCTTTTTGTATAAGAACCACTGAATCTAAAGTAAGGACATCTGGTAATTTTTACAGTCTTTGACGCTAAAAATGTTGAGCCATTTGTTGCACTTATTGGTAAGCTGATAAGCGATTTTTTAGAATTGAGAGGAAAAAGTGGCCTGGAGTAAGATGGGAAAGGTTCTTAGGATCGGAAGAGAGCGTTGACAGTGGTTTTGAGTTGAGAATAGTTTCTCTCATAGTTATTGTTGTGTAGAAATCTTCAAACGTTAACAATGCGTTTTCTAATATATGGCTCAAATGTAATTTGACTGATTTGATTAAAGTTTCCCATATACCCCCTTCATGAGGCGATCTTGGGTTAGTGAAGTTCCATTCTATAGATTTGTTATGTACGTAATTAATAATTTTGTCTCTAGATTCTGGTTTATGTAGAACTACAAATAATGAATTTAATTTTGAGTTTGCGCTTTTAAATTTTGTGGCGTTGTCACTAGTTATTGATTCTGGAGACCCACTTTGTGCTATAAAACGTTTTAATATATTTAAGAATGCATCAGTACTTGGCGAAGTAACCAGTTCTAAATGAATGGCAGAAGTAAGCCATGCATACGAAAATGCATATACATATATGCCTTTGAAAGACGTGCACTTCTAGTGAGTCTATCCTTTATTAAGACTGGACCGGAATAATCAAGACCAACGTGAAAAATTTCTTAAATATTGCGTCTGCAAATGTAGCTGTGGAAGAAGCTGTAATTATTAATGTAATAGAATTCTAAAGTTGCTTGTGAACGGAAATATAATCAGAGTAACATTGATTTAAAAAAAAAAAAAAGTCTGACACATGAAACCGCAAAAGATTATTTTTTAAAGTCGTCACACTCAAGCCCCTTGAATCAAGATCAGCAGGATTGCTTGAGGTAGTTATATGGTGCCAATTTTGAATGTTAATGCATTTCTGAATTATAACAATTTGATTAGCCACGGATTTTATCTAGCTCAGAACAATTTTAGAGTCGGACCAAAGAAAGACTTTATTAAGTTGTATATTAAAGATTTCAATGACCTTGCAACTCCTTTTGATAGCAATACTGCAGCGCATAATTCTAATCGCGGAATTGAAATGGTGCACATTTCTTGACTTAGCAAGTATCAAATTAGAGAAGATTTTACCAGATTATTTGAGGGAGCGTAGGTACAACTATATTCCAGGTTACTGATGTCACAGAAACCGTGCAATTGTATTCCCGAACATTTAGAACGAATAAGACATTGCCGTACCTTGACGTTCTTTAACTCTGATAACTGTGTCTTAAAACTAGACTATTTTAGCATTAACTCTAAAAGGTAAGTTCATCCAAATTAAGTTTGGATTGTTATAATGATTATAAGATCAGTTTTTCTTAAACTGTAACTGATAAAAAAAGGCCTAAGGGATCAAATATTTAGAAATAACTGATACGAGTTTCCTTTTAGTGAGAAAAACACTGTCCTCGAATATCTCGACTGCACAAAATAAGTCATCATTTACGGAGTCCCAATGAAAACCTAACGTCTTTGAATCAGTGCGAACTCCAATAGGAATTATCGCAAAGTCAATGTCTGTTGAACAGTTTGAAGTAAAGACTATGGTTCTATTGGATAAAATTTTGTTTTCAATGCAGTCCGTCAATAAAAGTAAGTCATCTATATAAAAATTGTTTGAGATAACTTTGCTAGCCTTGAGATAAGAATTTTGATTTATTTCTGGAAGATACAGCAAGCAGCGCGTTGCCAAGTAAGTGGCAGCTGCAGTGCCGTATGTGATTGTGTTTAAGCAAAAAATTCAAAGCTTTTGTTCTGCGTTTTCTCTCCATAGAATCTGTTGGAATTTTCGAAACTCAAGGTCTACGTTAACCATACAATACATTTTTGCAATGTCTCTACACACAGCAACATCATAAATACAAAAAACTTAACAAGATATGCGCTTTGGCGCTAGCGTCAAAGACTGCACGTAATTTAGTTGTTAACGATGACTGCTTATTTATAGCATCATATGAATAGAATTATGGTGGTATAGTTTGTATATTGACGGGACCATCAGTGGTGTTGACAAAAAAAAAGAACGGAAGCATTTTTCTTCGGTAATTTTGGTCATATGACTTAACCTTTCGTATTATGACATAAATTTTGAGTACTCTTGGGACAGTTTGCGGTTTTTGCCTAACCTTTTTTTAAAATATAGAAAACGTATTTTTGCTAATCGTCTAGAGTCGCCTAAAAGAAGTAACTTAGAATTGAACGGGATGGTAACGGACAAATGTCTATTCATATCAAAACAGACGTTTTTTTGAAGTTGAATTTCACAAAATTTTTGTTCAAGCGAAAGCAATGGTAATTTTGAGGATGGTTCAGGATTATCCATGTTCCAGAATTGTGTTAACTGTTGGTAGAGATTAAGATTTGATTCCTCAGTTTGATCATTTGTATGACTACTCTTGTAATTATGGCTAGTTTCTAAGTGAAACAGTCGACTAGGTAGATCGCGAGATACTACCCAACCTGACAAAGTATTTGTAACAAGTAAAACAAGCACACACAGTTCAACTAAAAGTGCGGTTACCCAATCATGTTATATGATTTATTTATTCTTAAATCAAAATACGATGTTGGTATTACAAAAATAATTGTTCTAGTAGAAAATTCCTTTGTGGGTATGCAACCGAGATTACATGCGTACATATCGGTAGAAATCCTGTTCGAACGATTTAGGAATTGACATTGCCTCTACTGGTGTCTTTTTGGGTGTGTGTCTTGCTAACGTTGCTATTAAACTTCCCTTTCTCTACTTGAAAGCTGATGTGTGAGGATGTCGTAATTTTGAACATTCAATAATCCAGAAAGAAAAATAATTAATTACTAGTATCCACTAGTGGATTAACCTAATGAAGAACTCCCGTTAATCACCAGGAAAAAAGTTGGCGACACTTTCATTCGTCGTAAGAATATTTTTCATATATTTCTGTCTGTGTCTATAGTGTTCACTACGTGTAGACCTCCGACGGAGATACTGGTTTATGGCTACTAAATAATTATCTAATCTGCGAGACCATGGAATATGGTAAGTTATCAGTAGACCTACCCGTTCGCTGAAGATTAATCACTATAAATTGGTCCCTGTACTGACTGCTTTACCTGCCGATAAGGGGTGTCTCAAAGATAACTCGGTGACCTTCTTCGTATCGTTTGGAGTTGATCAAGACATCCATATCAAGTCGTCTTTGTTCCTATAGTAGCTATCTACTTCTATCATATCACCCTTAGTCCGTATGGAAATAACAAACCTGCCAAAGTTATTGTTGAGGACCGTAATCTACAAACAAAATAAGTTGGAAACAATTGCATGTTTTTCCTTATTAATTTAGATGTACCCACGTTTGTACCTGTTGTTAGACGTGCATTTAGTTATATAATTAATGCACTTTGTTACTTGATCAATGTAATTTTTAAAGATCTTTCGAAAATATTGCTTCATTTTGATTGCGCTTTGTTCTATTATTTTAAATTCGTCATCCCGGTACTCCACGTAATTCTTTTTTTTTTGTTGTGTAACGTTAACGACAGTACCACAATTTAATCGTAGATACCGTCGCGGCTATTAAATATCTTGGCAGTTCGGATACATATGTACGAGAACAAATAGTTTGACTCTCTTTATTAATAAAATAATTTGTATTGTGTCGTTGTTTACCTCATATTTATTGTCTATGTTATTCAATTTATATGTTCTTATAATCTAGTCGTTTAATAAAAATTATATCAATACTAGTCTACGGGTGTTTTTGTGTTTGGAGCTACTAGTTACTCTAAAATATATCTTATATAATCTAGTACGTGGCGCCCTCTTGTTTATCTCTTTTTGCAGTGTGAAAGCCGTGGACCTAATAACTAGTAAGTAACTCCACGACTCCTCTGCGTCTAACAGAGTTGCCGGCCACGTTTTTAACACTGATTATATTTTATATTTTGTTTACAAATAAACGGTAACAAACAGCTGTGTATTTTGTTTTCTATGTAAAAATTAATTTCAAGTCCTCCGTTTTAACGGTTCGTTTCAAATAATGTGTGATGCTGATTTACTTATAGGAATATTTAGAACTTTTTTAAATAGCTATACTCTGGATATCTACTGTACATTGGTTAAATGTTGTTTAAAGTATGTCTTATGGACATCCATTCAATGTCCAAGATAAGCATACGTACATTATTTAGCCATTAACTGGATGTCTACTAGATATTGAGTGTTGTGAGGGAATTGTAAAAAGCCTAAGTTCAGTTACTTACCTTGTTGATGTAAACCATATTATTATTTTCTGTTATTATTAAGAATACAATTAAGTTCTTTAAACTTTGTGTTTTATTGAGAGTAACAATAAGAAAAACACAATCGGGAACACAACAATTATTTATTTACCAAGAACGTACAGGTGCACTTTTTGGCGGAGTTGGCATTTGATGACCGAAGCACAACTGAGACCATAAAACTGACGAGGCCAAAAAAGCCTCTTATTAAATTTTTTTGGAGACAAATAATTGACAAAACAAAAATTTGATGTATTGCTTACAGCAACAATTAATCAAATAATTATGTTTTTTAGGAACCAAATCAAGTGCCACTGCCGCGCCGTCCCCACTTTAAGCACATCTGGAGGAGTGCCAAATCTCACTTTAGGAACTACTGCACATTATAAAATGTACTAAGATGAATCAAAATAATACTAAAAGTAGACAAAATATTTTAATTTGACATAAGAACGAATTTTGTTTGTCTCGACATACGCGATAAAGGTAAAATGCGACCGTGAAGTATTTGCAAAAGTAAAATTATAACATTTGAAAAAGTGACATTTTTCGTACTAACATATGCACGTAAAGTCATACTTTAGGGTTATGTCGACAAAAATAGTTATTTCTCAGCTAACTTGTATTGCGAACCTGAAATACTAATTTCACGTACTGTTGTACAGAAAAATTATAATACCCGATGTTACTAAAATGAATTTGGTTAAATTTTACTTAAATACTAAGGATAAAGTTACAACTTTTTTTGGATTCATAAAACAACTGTTTGAAATGAGTTGAGTTTATTCGAAACAACTTTGCAGCATAACGTCTATTTAAAAGCGAAACTTATCTAGGAGAACTTGTAACAAATCCATACTAGGATATTCGACTGCTGTTATGTTTAGTATTATTTTTTTTAAGACTCTTGCACAAAATTCACTTTTAAAATTAACATTAGCTTTGCTATGAAAATTATTTTTTAATTACGAAATGATTTTAATATTAAAGTTATTTATGCTACCATGTGTGGTTACACATACCTAGACATTATTATCTAATTATTTTTGACTAAGTAATGGTACTCAACAACAATTTAAAATGAGTTATGGACCGTAAATTACAGTTTATTGTTTGTATTCCTTACATTAAGTAACAAATTAACATTTTGTAGTTAAAGTTAACTTGATTTTTTTTATTAGATTTAATATCTTATAATAGTATCGCTTTGATGGGGTAGGTATCATAAAATAGAAAAAGAAATATTAAAATGGTTATAGTTGGGCTTGTGATAGTGTTAGATCTATTAATCTCTAGCTAAAATTTAGGAGCTAATGATAAAAAGTATTGCAGTCTCTAAACTAGTATTTTAAATTTTTAATTGAGTTGCAGAATATACTGGGTGTTGCATTAGCTTGATATATCGGTTATTATAAGAAATATCAAAAAAAAATGTATTTAAATAAATTTTAGGATTTCTTAAGTTGCATGTTTTAAAATTATTTACATTACTTGTGTGTAGGGCAAGGTTTTGTTTTTTTTTTTAAATGGTTACCCTGTATATTATTATGAATTATGTATTCAAAATTAGAATTTATCAAATATTTAATACTTTGAAAAGAATCTAACTATATTAGAAAATTCTTACACGTAGAAAATAATTTTTCATTTGAGATACCGGGTGTTGAATACAACATGTTTTTATATTATAATTGGCAATATCTCTTAAAGTACTCTGTATAACGTTTTTTTTTTTTTTTTTTTTTTTTTTTTTTTGGTGTGTGTTTTTTTTTTTTCCTCCTTTTTTTTTTTTTTTTTGTTTTTTTTGGGTGGTGGGCGTTGTTTTGTTCCTTTCCTCTGCTTGTTGTTTGGCTTGGTGCTTTCTGCCTGTGTGGTGCGTTTTTTTTTTCGCCGCTCGTTTCTCCTTGCTTTTTGTTTTTCCTCCTTCCTTGGCCTTTTTTTTTTTTTTTTTTCGGTGTGGGTTTTTTTTGTTGTGTTAATTTTTTTTTCTTTGTGGTTTTTTTTTTTTTGGTAAATTTTTTTTTTTTTTTTTTTTTTTTTTTTTTGTTTTTTTTTTTTTTTTTGGTTTTTTTTGATTTGTTTTTGCCGGTGTTTCCCCCTTTTTGGTGGCTCCGGCCTTCCTTTTGTGTTTTTTTTTTTTTTTTTTTTTTTTTTTTTTTCCCCCCTGGTTTTGTTGTTGATCTCTCCTTTTTTTTTCCCCTTTTTTTTTGTTTTTTCGGGAATGCCCCGTTTGATCTTTTTTTTTTTCGGGCTTTCTTGTTTTTTCTTCCCTTTTTTGGGTTCTTGTTGGCTTTTTTTTGTTTTTTTCTCTTTCTTTTTTTTTGTCGTCTTCGGTCTTCTTTGCGTCCCCCGGGTTTTTCTTCCTTCTTTTTTCTCTTCTTTTTTTTTTTTCCCCTTTTTCCCCCCTCTTTTTTCTTTTCTTTCCTTTTTCTTTTTTTTTTTTTTTTTCCTCCCCCCTCTCTTTTTTTCCTTTTTTTTTTCTTTTTTTTCTCTTTTTTTTTTTTTTTTTTCTTTTTTTCCCCTTATATTAAACCCCTATATTCAAGTGATGGGAAAAGTAAGTGCAACTCAAATTCTAAATAATATACAATGTGTTCTATTTAAAAATTTAACTTTGTGCTACACACAAGTAATAAAACACACTGTATAATTGTAAATAATTTTAAAACATGTAACTGAAGTATACCTAAAATTTATCTAAATACATTTTTTTTTATAATAACGGTTATATCGAACTTTCTCACACTAATGCCGCACCCTGTAGATACAAAAGATAGTACCTACGACGTTTCTTTTAACAACGTTTTTTTTATTGCACATCTGAAAAAGGGTTCCACGGTTTGAAGCCAAATAGACTGGTTCTGTTTTTATTGTCATTCTTTCCAAACGTCTACAGAAGTCAGAGGTTTTTAGAGAAATTTTTAAGGTGTTTTTAATACAAATAAAAAATATAAAACTCCATGGTCAACCAAAAACTATGTTGTTCCCGTTTTCTAATTCTCTAATTTATAATTTTTTCTCCAGCTCAGCATTATCAATTTGTCACCACTGTCAGTTACTATCTCTACAATATTTTCAGAAAATGTCTTGATTAAATTTAGTAACTTGGTGGCATACAAAATGTATCCAGAGAAGATTGATTGGCCAATAATTCGTTTGTTTTTCCCCACTGTGTAGTCATGCAGTACCTTGTTTTGTACTTTTGCGTGTAAATGTTCCAACATTGTTAGTAAAATTTTACTTATGTAGGAGTTCACAAGTACCGTATATATGTTAAGAACCAGGTCTTCTAAATAATACACTATTATTAGTCATCCCGCACTTACCTAACACTTAATTTTTACGACACGCAAACTGACTAGAATACACGGGCTGACTACGACATGCGGTCGTAAATATGAAGCTGGCTCAGTAAACATTTTGGTATAAAATTGTTTTTTAAGGTTAACGACAATATTAGCACATTCATTGTTTGATGCTCACTCTACTTTCGTTTTTACACGTACACCTAATATCAATTTGTCCTCATACTGTTCAATACACAAGTTTATCCTAATACTATACAATACACATAGTTAAAAATGCATACATTGCAAGGACCTGTTCATACTGAGTCAATTTGAAAAATAAAACCATGCAAAGTTAAAGAGTAGTATATAAAGTATATGGAATAACAACAAACAGAATGACTAGATAACAATATGATAATGGAAATTCCTCCTTCTATTTTATTTTCGTGATTAAATTTCTATAAATATTGCTTAAATTTTGTGTGTCCGTATTATAATTAATGTTATTGTTGTGTTTGATGATGTATATCATTTCAGTTATTAAACGTTTTTTATAATTACTCTCTACATTGAAAATCGTAGGATTATCAAAATTGAAATTATGACCCATCTGAATATAATGTACGGCTAACGCAGAGTCTCGTTTTTTTTTGATTTTTTATCCTATTACATGTTTTTTGTTTGGTTTGGCCAACATAGCATTTATTGCAGCTAAGACAGTTTATTTTATACATTACAATGTGTTTGTCACTAATGCCTGTCTTGTCTTTTTAATTGTGTGTAGATAATGTTGTAAATAGAATTAGTATTGTAAGTAGCTATGTAGACGTTGGTAGTTTTTAGTAATGGGATAAGGTGTTTAGTCAAGTTAGGTATATCAATAATTTTAGTGTAGGTATATTGAGAATTAGGGGATTAATTGGTGATGGTGTGTTAGTGTTATAATTATAGTATAAGATTCTGTTAATAATGTTAGTAGGATAATTGTTATTTTTCAATATATCTTTAGAGAGGCTAGATTTTTAGGGAGATATCTACCTTTCAAGTCTCTTATAGTTTGTTAATTACAAATTTCTGTACGTGACAATATTATGAAAAATTTGTTAGCATAATTGCAAAAACGCACGCCCGGTTTTTATGGCGAATACTTTTGACCACTGACTTACCGACTAATTTATATGTTACTGGTAAACACGGAAGGTGTACAAATACTGGTTTGATGCTAAACCCTTAAGTGTTAATCTATATTGTTTTTTTTCTTTGTAGTGAACCAGTTAATAAAGCGTTAAAAACATTATTGTGTATGTTTGGTGTATTACGCTTTTACCATTTGTATGATAACTTTACGGTTTATTCAAAGAACCCAACTGTTTATTTTGTATGATGAAAACGAAACCAAACTGTAAATAAAATTTAGTTTTAGTGTTTTTTATCAACAAACCTGTAACAATTTATTAAACAATTACGCTATTCAATTCATGAAATTGATGTAATGTGTTATACGTTTTAATATGCCCGTTTTTATTATCTTTGACGTTTGTGTTTTTATGTAATTTTAACTAGAGCCTTTGAGGAAGACAAGAGTTATTGTCGAAACGTTGGCACATGGGAAAATAAAATAAATTCACAAGAAAAAACAGTCCAAATAGCTTGTGCGACAGAGTCAAGTAAGGACGTTCGTCGCTTCTCACACTACTCAAGATAAAGTCTAAATTAAAACGGTTACGCATGTCTACGTCTTTCCGTCCATTTTCCGAGGGATAAGCAAGCGTGAAGTCGGCTCCTCGGTTCCCCGACCCACAAATTAGTTTCTCTGAGGCTTACAGTTAGAGCAGTTAACCCGAGTCACCCCGAGTTTTCCACAACCGTAGCAATGTTTTTGCTGTACCTGAGGACAGTAAGGACAAATATGTCATTTCTCTCCACAATTCCAACAAACCACTTCTCTAGGAGCTCTAAAAGATTTAAATACTGCACGAGAAGAAAACTTGACAAAGTGATCTGACTGAACTAAAGAGTACTAATTGGAGCTATTGAAGTATTGGTCGCATCACTTGATGCGGCTAAAAAGACATGCCAACTCTGGTTTCAATAATTTATTAGTCTTACGTAGGGGTGGTGGTCGAAACGTGTCTATCGAGTAGCGTGTAAATTCATACTTTTTGCCATAGGCCAGTAACTCAGAGATTGAGTGAATAGGAGCTAAAACTAACTATGCTTGATAAAAGGGTTGAAGGTTTCGAAGAATCGTGTCCAACCGTTCTGCTTCAGGAGGTGGTTTAGTGAGACGGTCGAATAGACCTTGTATCGAACTACAAACAAACTCAAGGATTCTTCTGGACCCATAGTACGTTTACGAATTTCTTCTATCAGTCGGTAATCGTAGTCCACTGGTTGAAATTCAGCCCTCAGCAACGTTATCACGTCATTCCATGAGTGAAGACTGTGGCGATGAGCACGATAAATAAGAAGTGCAGAACCTGTAAGTAGATCTGGGGTTGCACAAAACAATTGGTGAGAAGTAAGACCTCATACGGTCGCCAATTCTTTTACTCCCAGGATGAACTCGTTTACCGAACCATGACCAACTCACGAAAAAGTTAGATTCCAATTAGCAATATTAGGATAGAAAGTAGATTTAGAAAGCGTGGCAACTGGTAGTTCTTGAGGAAGAGATTCACTACTATCAGAGTCGTTATCTACAGTAGACGACTTAGCCTTAGGACTCGAGGTGGCGAAAGGAAGACCCGAAACATTCATCATTTTTGAGGGTTTTGAGTCGCAACATGAAGGAGCGTTTTTTCTACAAATCAGCGTCCCTCACATGATTGCGGCGTTCACACCTACCCCACAGATGTAGAAATTCTAGGGAAGGATTTTATAGAAGTGTCGCCAGTGAATGTAGTCAGAGCCGTATTCAATTCAGTTAAACCCGAGTCAAGGGCAACAGAATCAGTCGCAAATAGAATCGCATGAGCCACTACTGATAAACTTTTGTCAGCTTCCAATTGACGAGCACTCCTTAAATTTTTCCGAAGGGTGTCAACCGTGCCAGCACTATCAAAATTCCTAGCATCCAACTCATACCTTAACTCTTCCACCTTTAGATGGTTTACACAAAACTTCCAAGCTGACATTATTCGTAATTAAGTAAAACAATTTCGATAGAAAACAAAAAAAAACAATTATCGGTTTCGGCCAGTGAACGAGAAAAGAAAATAAAAATTAGGCAATTCAAGGTAATGAGTCGAAAAAGCGATCAAGTAAATTGTGTTCAGTAAATTTATTTTCAACAAAAAAGGAATATATCAGGGTAAGAGAACTAATAACACCACTACAAATCGTGGCCACTACCGTTGGGCGTCATTTTGTTACCCTTTTGTTACCTGGGTACTAGGGTAATGGTGTACTAGGGTAGGAAGATTGAACAAGATACTAAAGTACAAGTCAGCAGTTATAAAAATACCCAGTAGTCGGAGAGATTGGGTTGTAGGCTGAACCTCTACACATTGGGTTTAATTCGTACTAGAAATTACTTATTTATTGGGGGCCAAGTTCCAATTTAACTGAAGCAAGTACTAACTCGGAACTAGTCGTTAGCAGTAAGCTGAAAGTACCCAATTATTTTGTTCAAAATTCAATTTGGTTTACGTTGGCAGTAAAGAAATCCTCCAATACAAAAAATACATATATTTATCCACAAACAACGAAGGTGTACTCAATCGAAGTACCTCAACACATAACAAAACCATAGATATTCACGTAAAAAATAGGAAACTATATATTATAGTTAGATAAAAATTATTTGCGCCGCCACTGATTTGTTCGCGCTTAAAAATGTACTTGAAACCGCACGCCTATGCATCTGTAATTATGGCGTTTGTTGGGACTGTGTATACATTTGCCTGTAATTAAACACAACCGGGGTACATGTAAGTAGGTATCTATTTGTCTTAAAAGAAGGCAAGTGCCAGTATTTGTTTAATCAAATTTTCAGTTAAACTACGATAGTGCAACTACGAAGCGCTGAAAAAAAGGTTTCTCTTTCAAGGGAGTTATTGTGATAATAAATAAATTGATGTTCCTTACACGCCTCTAACAGGATAATATTTTACTACACTACGATTTAGGTATCATGCAATGATTCTAACATTTTACAAGTTTCGTTTGGATTTAAATTGGTACATTTATATTAGCGACGTTCAGTAAGCAATAGGGGAGGGCGACGGAATGATGCAAGTAAGGTAATTAATGCGTGCTAAAGTTTTAGGATGTGGCGCAAGTTTGCTCACGTAAGTAAAGTCTCTCTTGGGTTGGTGCCGATAACACAAGCAGGGAAAGAAAGAGTAATGATATTGTACGACCTGATCTGATGACAGAGAATCCCTGGAGGTGGTGAAATATTCCCGCGACGAAGATGGTTCCCATACAAACGTTTGGGTGTAGTCTGAGCCGGTGGCTGATCCTCCGCACCTCTCTTAGATGGTAGAACGGTCGTGTTTAACCTAAGGACGTGACCAGGTGTGCCTGTACTTTGTGGCGATGTAAACGTTGTCGAGCACAATTAAACGGCAGCAAAGAAAACCCAGAGAGAAAGAGGAGGAACAAAAAAAAACCTTTGTAAAAAAACATTCACTTGTAAATATGCCCTTTCTATGGGGAGCAGCAATGTAATTTCTTATATTTACCTGTGGAATAGAACGAGGCGCTACTAAAGACGTCTCAAATGCGTCCCATTTTCGAATAGTGGAGATGCACTCATTATGTACGGAAAAAACCCTTGCTCTCGCAGACAGAAATTACTAGAAGTTCCACACGAGGTTTAGAAATGTAACATGGCTGCTTGCGGTTGAGAATTGGTAACGGAAACCGATAAGCCAGAAAGGACGTTCGTTTTAATAAATTTTCAAAATGCCCTTCGGAGTTTTTCCGGCGGATTTTCGCCAAATATTTTAAAGACGACAAGTCCTTTGGTTCAACGCTGGTGTATTGTAAGTTGCCTAACTTCAGCGAGTGAATTTTTAGACTAAACAATGTGTTGTAGGAAAATGGTCTATTTAACCGTTACAATTGTATTATGTGGTATTACTAGTACAATACTTATATTGGACGTAATCGAAAAACTATTAATTATTACCTACATCAGTGGTTCCCATACTTTTTTTCTCATAGACCACTTTAAACATTTTGCTGGATCTGGTGGACCCCCTGCAGCTATTACATTTACTAACTTACTTCCAAAACCCGAAAAAAGTATATGTCTATGTAAATCTGTGTTGTGGCTATTTTTCAATCAACTATGAGTTGAAAGTTTTCGAAAAAAAGGTGAGAATTTATATTGCTTTGATTATGCTGTGAGTATTGTCATTCAAGCTAAGTTTCAAAGCCAGTCTAAAAAGCGTCTTCATCCAACAGTTGGATTCCTACTTTACTTTTTTGTATTCTAAGATTGACTCACAGTACAAGAAACCAATAATCTCCCACTTCGGAGTGGTAAAAAGTAAAAATAAATATTTTCTTGTTTTGTAGCTATTTATTCAAACACAAAAATTACTACACTTTTAATTATGTTGTTATAACAGTCTTAGTAGAATCAATCATTATTAGTTTTGATGTTAACTTTTATCTCAGATTACCATTGTAATCTGAGATAAAAGTTATAATTTTAATGGGAGGGAAGTACTTGGTGAATTGACAGCAAATTATCAATATTTGGCTTGAGTTTAGTTAAGTATAACCGTAAATCTCCTTGCTCTGTAATATTTAATCTGCTCCGTTTTTTGTCAACAAGTTTGTTACGGCACTAAAACTGCGTTCGACAAGATATGACGAAGGAAACGCTATGAGAAATTTTGCACAATTCCCCACAGTCCTGGATATTTTTCAGGTATTTGTGCCTGCAGCCAAAATGATTGATACCCTCTTTTGAATGCTACTTTGAGCTCCTCATTAGTGCTAAGCTCGAGTAGCTCTTCTTGCAGTACCACATTTTCCACTTCAGTTTCATCATATGGATTTATTATCCATGGTGGTATATCCATCGACAGAATGTCTTCAAATCTGATTTTAAAATCATCATACAGGGCAATCAAATGTTGAACATACGTCTGAATATCTTCGTCGAGGCATTCTACCTGCGATAAATTTGGAAACTGGGAAAATTCACGTCGACCAATATTTTGCTTCATAAGTTTCAGTTTACCAAGAAAAGCTGAAATTTCACTCTTTGTTTTTATCAAATTGAGGCTGTCCCCTTGTAACTGTAGGTTGAGGTCATTGAATTTTTGAACAAATCTGTCAAATACGCAATGTCTGCTTTGAAATTCATGAGGTTTTCTTTTAAAACAGGATCTTTAGTGTTCAGAAACTCTAAAACAGAGTCGAAAAGCAAATAGAATCTTGATAGACATGCACCTTTCGACAACCAGCGTACTTCGGTATGTAGCAGCAATCGTTGGAAGTCCTCATCATTTTCTTCGCACAACTGTGCAAATAAGCGCGTATTTAATGCATTGCTTCTTATTTTGTTAACTGCATTAATCACAAATTGAAGCGCTTGGTGCAATCTATCACTCAATTTTTCGCTACTAGATGTTGTCGGTGGATGACACAGTGAATTGCAATTACCTCTGGTATAATCCTTTTAAGATGACTTATAAACCCACGATATCGCCCGACCATGGCAGGAGCTCCATCTGTTGCCACCGAAATAATGTTTGTGAATGCAATTGATTTTTCCGTAAAAAATCATTCAGAACATTAAAAATTGATTCACCTTTAGTGTCAGTCTTCAAAGTTTTCGCGAATAGTAACTCTTCAAACATTTGTTCGCCTTTGATAAATCGAACATATGCCAATAATAATGCTTCATTGCCAGGTAAAGTTGACTCGTCCAGTTGAATAGAAAAATGAGTTGTTTGCAGATAATTACACAAGAAACTTTCAACATCAGAGCTCATTTCATCAATACGTCTTTGTACAGTGTTGTTACTCAAAGGAATTCTTTTAAGTATGTCAAATGAAGATTTGTGCAGGACAGTTTTAAGACCTCTTCAACAGCAGGCAAAATTAACTCCTCTCCAATGGTATGCGGTTTCCCAGATTTTGCTATAAGTAATGAGATATTGTAAGATGCCCGCAAGCCATCGTCGTTGCTTTCAGACGTTGAAGCGAACATACTATGCACGGTGGGTCTCTTTTCATACTTTTCCTTCAATGTTTGGAAATATTTCAAATCCTTACCTATTTTGTCAGGATGACACCTTCTTAGATGATCTTCCAGCTTCGATGGTTTCATAGAGTCATTGCTCAAGACTTTGTTGCATAAAAGACACATGGGCAATCGCTTGTCTGTATTTGATGGAAGAAAACCAAATTTCAAATATTCAACACTGTACTGTCGACACTTCTTCTTAGATTCAGCCATGTTTCGTATCAATTACTTACCTGTAAATATGAAAAAAATGTTTGTTAAGTAATCTTAAAATGATTTAACAAACATAATAGAAGTGGCTTTTAAGATACAAGTTGCTAACAAATAGATAGGTAGGTACTTACTTTTCCAACACTGGCAAACAATAATATCAATTCACTTTAATTTTCAAAAGTCTGAAAACTACTTCCGTCACTGGTGAACACTTATATAGGTACACTTTCTTTTTGAAATTCCGGAAACAACTGAGTAATGTTTATCATTCGCATTCGTATTTATATTAAAGAAAAATCCAACAAGTTCATGCAAGTTCATACACGACTTTAACTAGGCGGGCGGGCGGCGCGGCATCGGCGAGTCTTGACACGCTCTTTCTGAATATGGAATATGCAAGTTCTTACAAAAACAATTGCTGAGCTTCTTATAATATTGTCTTCCTATATTCATAGGAGAAGTCAAGCTTCTTATAATATTGTCTGCCTATATATAGTGTGTAAAAGCCAAATGGAATAAAATCATTATTTCTCTTACTGTACATATTTTTTGAAAAAACCCGAAACACGTCAAACTTAAATCATAAAATGACATTCTATCACGTGAAATTTTCATCCCTACCATCAACCCCTTCGAATGACAGGTGCAACCCCTAATTTTTTTAATGGGAAGTATAGGCTTGTGATACATCGTTTGAAAGGTCTCTTCTTTCCCTGTACAAAAGTGTTATCTGTTTTCATTTTATTGCAGGAATTAAAAAAAATTATGATTTAGAATGGCCAGCACGATCTCCTGATCTTACCCCATTAGATTTCTTTTTATGGGGATATGTGAAGAATGTTGTTTACCAAACTAAACCGCTTGATCTAGATGACTTAAGACAACGAATAACGCTCGCGATTTCGTCGGTCACGCCTGATATGCTAAGCAAGGTGAGAAGACATTTTTATTTAAGATTAGGATGCTGCCAAGAAGTTCTCGGGGAGCATTTTGAACATCTACTTCATTGACTTTTATTTTTATTTTCTTTGTTTAATTACATTCTCGTTTATTGTTGCATTATAGCAAATTTCGGTATAATCATAATTTTTTTTTAATTCCTGCAATAAAATGAAAACAGATAACACTTTTGTACAGGAAAAAAGAGACCTTTCAAACGATGTATCACAAGCCTATACTTCCCATTAAAAAATTAGGGGTTGCACCTGTCATTCAAAGGGGTTGATGGTAGGGATGAAAATTTCACGTGATAGAATGTCATTTTATGATTTAAGTTTGACGTGTTTCGGGTTTTTTCAAAAATATGTACAGTAAGAGAAATAATGAATTTATTCCATTTGGCTTTTACACACGGTATATTATTGTCTCCCTTATTCATAGGAGAAGTCAAGTCGGGTCACCTAATACATTTTTATAGACCCCCGTTAACGAGTTGTGGACCCCCATTTTTTCCACGCAAGCGTAGACCCCTATCGGGCTCCCGTGGACCCCTGGGGGTCCACCTGGACCACTTTGCGAATTTCTACATACAGGGTGCGCTATTAGTGGGTCAGAGTACGATATATCCGTTACTAATACAGATATCAAACAAAATTATTTACAAAAATTATAAGCAACTTTGAACTTCACATTATAAAATTATTTTCATATCCACCTAACAATAATTTTTTCCAAGCATAACTTTTGACGTTGATACATAGTTAAAAAAAGAGTGGTATGTTTTTATTATTGTAACAATTCAACACAGAGCAAGCAAAACTCAAACACATACTTTTGTATATGTTTTTAAAATAAATTACCCTGTATTTTATTTTATAATGAAAATACACTTTATGTTCTTTTTTATTTTATTAAGCACTCCTTATAGCTTAATTCGTTAATTACTAAGATATTATCAATTTAATAACAAAAAGAGGTTTTTTTTAAATTTTTATTATAACAAGTTAGCCGTCAACAAATGACAGTATATAATTCAGTAACTATTGTTTATTAATTTGTAAACACTTAAATAGTGTTTTAATAAACTTTCCTGTTGAAGAATTAACAGACACAATATAGGTACTGGAAGAATCTACTAAAAAATTGTTTATTAGCACAAGGAATCTACAAAGACAGATATTCCGCACAAAGGTAAACCGAGAAAATTACTTTGAAAAAGTTAGTAAATCGTTTTAATCTTACGGGTTCAGTAGTTTATGAAAAAACGGAACGAACAAAACCTGTACTTAACGAGGAAGTAATTATTGCAGTTACGTATAATACACATGTTAGTACACGTGAAATCTCGGGTCAGCATTATGTTAGTGACAGTCCGCTTGAAGAATACTGCGTAAAAATAAGGTGCATCCATACCATATCCAGTTACATCAAGATGTCTATTCCAGAAGAGTTGCTTTTTGCGAATGGGCTCAACAACAATCCACAATCAAGCGGATTTCTTTGATTTTGTTCTCTTTGAAGACGAAGCTACGTTTCATAAATATGAAACTGTGAATAGACACAATTACCATTTATCTAATGATTGCATTTTAGATTTTAGATAATGCAAAACTTTTTATAAAGAATAATTTTTATTTATAAAACTAATAATAAAAAAAGTTTTCCGTATGAGTCCAACTTAAGTAGACACACTGTATATTTTTTTGGGGAAAACAATATTGTTACCTGATACTAGTTGATGATGTATCTTTCGTACGATCTGGAATATTTACAAATCCTATTTGTTATTATCTACGTATAAGTTTTTGTTTTGTGCATGTAGTGATAAGCTTTGTTACCAGTTTGTTTTTTATATTTTAGTCTTAATTCTATAACTACAACTACTCTGCATCTTTAAAAAATTTTTTTCAAAATCTATTTGTCTACGATAACAAACTGTAACAGTTTACAAATGGAATTGACATACCATCATTTGATATTGACGTTATTGATTGTTGATGTCATCCTTGTTAGTTACTTGAGTTAATAAGAGACACTCTTGAAATAATACGTTAGCTAATAATGTATACGTTGTATTCAATACATAAAAAGTTTAACCATACACTTTTTTTTTATCTATTTATTGCTTATACATTTTTCACTACATGTAAAAGTTCTATTACCTTACATAATTTATGTCAAAGTAGTGTGGGTTGTCGCTACTCAAGCAGTACGTAATAAAATTAAATTTAGATTGCCTTCTATAAGCAATTTAAAATTACTTACATCCTTTCTCCGACTAACACTCTAGCCACCACTATTTTTTTTCTAACGAAAGCTACGTAAAAAAAATTACATTAAAAGGAATAACGTTAAAAAGAACTTGTCCAGTTGAAATAAACCTAAAAACCACATTTACGCACAAGAAATTAATTGTATTTAACTCTTACAATTAAAATTAATCACGTGTATAAAAATAATGAAATTTATAATTAATAATATACGCCACCCTCAAAGTGTTAACAGTATTAGCACACGTGTCAAGAACAGAAATCTATGTAAACATCGTCTCTATTGTTTGCGTTCGGTACTAATTACCCATTGAATTGATCAATAACAAAGATACGCTTTACACGATTATTAGATAAAACAGTTTTGTTTCCTTTATAGTATTTTTCACAAATATAATACCATTAGTGAGTGAAACTACATATAAACTAATGCCATATGCAACGGTTAAGTTGTCGATTTATTATGAGCTTGAAAAAAAATAAGTGTAATTATACTTACAAAATTCATGATGTTGCAAAACTGTCAAAAGAAAACGACATTACTGTTTTTTAGCACAAACTTTATTAGAGTTTGCTGAAAGTTAAATTAAATTCAGGTTTTCCCCTTTACTTTCAAACCTGTTATTAGTAAAACAGTAGCTATAAAATACTTTCAGTTTGATAACTGTGTCAAAACAGTCGTTAATTGTACCTCAATTAAACTCCTTATTAATATTGTTTTAATAATCTGGTAAATTTAGGTGTCGTGCTATGCACAAGTAATCAAATGATAAAGGAACGAGAAAACGGAATGTCGTTAATTAGGAAATGTCTTTAGTTTATTATTGTAAGCAATGTTACATTTATAAACGAGTTGTAGATAATTTATAAACAGATTAGGACTGGTAAAATTTGAGAAAACATGCTCATCTTATGACGAAAAGGATAAGCGGATTCATTAGTTAAGTGCCAAGAATTGTACAGGGTGCAGCTGGCGCAAAAAGTAAATCTGATGCTGCGAAAGTGTCTTCACAAATTAGTTCGGTGTGAGTTTATCTTATTTTGTACACGTTTGCGTTTGCACTTTCCGAGCTTAATAAATTTATGCTTGTGTAAGTTGCAAGGTAATGTTTCGTTTAGGTAAGTAATTGTTTCTTATATGCAATTTTCACTGCATTTCAATCATCATTTACTAACTAATATCTAGGTGACTATTTTATTTTTCGTGATATAACGACCCTCTCATTCAAAAATTATGTCAAATTTCTAATTTTGGTAAAATTTTACCATTTCTTTAAAGTAAGATTATTTGAAACAATATGAAAATCAATCTAATTTTTGAAGGAACCTGTCCTTTGATTTTATTCGAATTTTTTCGAGAGCATATATGGAGTAATTTTGTCAAAACGTCTCGTGTTAAACTGCTATAAAGGTAACTTGTCAAAAAACAAACAAAAAGAAATAATTGGCTTAAAACTTAGACTTCACTCGAATGTGTTTTGAAAACTCCATTAATTGAACAATAGAGTGATTAACATAGCAAAAATTAAGTAATGAAAGAATATTAAAAGGAAATACAAAGTATTTATTGATATTACATAGGACAACAATCTAATGGTAATTAACACAGTATCTTTTTCATCATTGTGTAATTTGTGAAGACAAACTTACTACTAAATACCGGTTCATGAAAATCGTATCAAGGTTAGGTCTACACGATATCATGTTCCATTTGACATGCCACTTTCCCATACGTGCTAAAGATTGACATCAAAAAAATGTATAGATGTAGTAAAGTTACTTTCCTAAATAAAAACCTCTAAAGTTTACAACGACACATTCACGTATGGGACTAACTCCGCTTCATTTCTCCTTTAGTAGCTCTGAATATACATACTATAGTTCCGAAATGTTACCTTAATCTGTGATGTCACTTAAATATTGAAATTTATATGCTAAACATATTGTAAATATTAGAAAAATAAATATAAACGTTGTTTAAAAATATCTTCGTATAATATATTTAATATATTATAAAGTGTTCATTCTTTTGTAAGATATATCTGAGATTACATGTATATCACAAAAAAAACATTAAAACAACATTTTTTAGATATATATTGGATATTTGCCAAACATTATAAAAGCACGTGTAAAATATTGCACTGAAAAAGTTTTATTTTAAATAAAAAATTTAGAACCGAAATTTTATTAATATAAAAAATTTAGAGCCAATTTACGTTTTATTTAAGAAAAATAATTGTTTTCATTTTTGTAAATAGCTTTCTCATTTAATTTATCATTTGTAAGTGTTACTAAAAAAAATGTTAAATCAACAGTCTGACTGTAAACTGTTTATAAAAAGTATTTCCGTTGAATTCAACAAAACATCACGTTTTGGATTCGGTTACCGACAGACGGTCACCACAAACAGATAACAGCGGTACGTGAAAATAAACTCAAGGATTTCTCTGTACGAACGCATTTTGTAAATGGTCAAAGTGTACCTGTACAGTAAAGACAGCGGGGTAGTTATCATTAAAACCGCACAATGTTAACATGTAAAAATTAGACAGACAATTTTTTCATAATTATGTGCAGTATGCAAAAAGTATATTTCTATTTTTTTAAATACAGTAGTGTTTTAATTATGACAAAACGTTTCTTTAAAGGAATATGTGGAAACAAATCAATGATTTTCAAGAAAAGGTAGTTTTATCGGATGTATTCCTAACGGGTTTGTCATTGAAAAAAAATTGGTGGGTATAGGTGTTTATTGTTACCAAAAAAACAGTACCCGTCGGTGCTAAACTGGTATATTTGCTATAACTTTTGAATAAAATCACCGATTTTTTAAATACTTTTTGATTCATTTACTTATTAAAATTTCTATTGCAGTATTTACCACAATTAATTGTTGTAGTACAATTCACGTACGCTTCAGAGCGATTAGGCGCCGGCGCCAAATTAGTGTTCTCTTTGTAACTTTTGAACAATTTCAAATACTTTAAAAATTTTATTTGTGTTGTGTTGTGTTAGGGATGAATATATCAGAACCTACAGAGGCTTCATTTCCTGAATTGAAATAAATGACGTTCCATTTTTAAAACATAACGTTTTTGGTGTTATTCTTTTTGGAACAACTCGTATACTTTTAAATTGTAGAAGGGATAAAATGTTAACGGTTTAGCAATTATTGACCGAGGCGCGCATAGTAGATTACCCTAATATTACCCTCTGGCATTTTCACCAAAGCAAGTATAATAATAAAAGCATTTGTGCTGGTGTTACTCATAATTCGTAGTCAAAAGCTACGAAATTCGTAAATCGTAATTTGTGTTTTAATCATTTTGAATTGTACCATCGCTCAGTATACCTTGCGACACCTAGCTTAAGTGTTTTTGTTTGTGTGAAGTAAATCAAATCAAATCAAGTAAAAATGCAAGAACAGGACAAACTTGTAAAAGTGTAGGAGCAGGACAAACAGTAACAAGTAAGAGTGTTTTTGTTTTCAATGTTTATGTAATGGGTAATTTGACAAATTTTGTATCATAGCTGCATCTAATTTAAATGTATGCATGTAGGATATTTTAGGTACCACTTAGTTTGCGTTTTTTATCCTCATCTTTTTTTTTTCTTTGGTGTGGTGAGTGCTGGACCGCTTTATATTTATATTATTGGGATAGGAAATACCACATTTAATTACAGTAGCAAAAAACCTAAACGACGTAAAAAAGGACATTCTTTTACTGACTTCTAACTGTACCTGCACCAGTCTCTGTACGGTGTGGTCTAAAAGATCTTGTAACGGCACCACAGCTTCATTCTCAGTAAGTGTCAAATTCAACGGATAACACTTCTCTTTTGCTTCTGTCACCACATGGTAAGAGGGATATATATCAGCAGCTCTTTTTTCTGCACCTAGACGCATCGTCCCATATTCCTTTTTGGTTAAATTAAGGTCCACTATGAGACCTAAAGCTTCTTCAGCACTATACTGCACAACATTTACAGAATACGGTGAATGAGCTTGTTTTATTTTTTTTAAACTTTTCGGGGATGAAATTAACGCAAGTTTTAAAACATGAGCTATCTTTCTTTTTCCCGATTTCACCAGACTAGTTTCAGTCGCTAAACATAGTTTTTCTGGGGTAAGATTCGACACTAGTGACTTGAGTTTCCTCTTTTTGCTGCGTTCAGAACTGGTTTCAAACGATTTTCTTGGTCTACCTCGCTTTTTTTCCGAATAGTAGATTGTTGTGTAGTCGTTAATTGAGATTAAATCCTTCACTAAGCCAATTGGCATTCTTATGATTAAACCGGTTAAACATATATTTACATTCACGCCATCTAGCTAAAAGTTTTGTTACAAACACTTTAACGGCCACTTTAACTATTTTAACAAAGTCTGAGATGGGTCAACTATAGTAAACTTGTCTACTATGTATTCTATTAATCGTTCATTACACTTGGATGACGAAAACCAAAAAAATCTTTATTTAACAATATAAACAGCTCATTTCTACACAATTTCCTCTGTTGCGAAACGGGGTTGACGCAACTACCTAAAAATAAAGAGCTCAATTTAACAAACGGGCACACATGGTGACGGGTTTTTTGCTTATTTTAAATTCTCATGGGCTCTAGTTTCTAAAAAAGTATAGAATATAAACGGTATTGTGTGGAACTTTTATTAAACGTCAGTAAACTCAAAATAATTTAAAAAAATTTTGTACTAAATTAGTCTTTGACATAAAATTATATTACTGCTAGATTTATAAAAACAATTAAAAAATAATCAATAATAATAATCAATTCACACCTGACAGTTCCCTCTCCATCCTAAAAACACAATTTATTAAACACGGGCTCATAAAATACGCGTGATTACTCGGTAAATGTTTCGGCGCAAATGACTCACGTTTTCCGTGCGAGAACAAAAGAGTACAAAGCTTGCTCGTACATGGTTTTGTGTTGCCTTAGTGAGCTTTATTGCCTTATGATTGTATTGTTAGTTTATTGAAGAAACTAAATAAAATAATTTTTTAAGTTTCTATACATCTCAAAATTATATTATTGTCATCGTAAATTGGCAATCTGGCCCTGTGTGCGCCGTAGGAAAAAATGGATATAAATTAGCTTCTAAATTACATTTAACTGAAAATATAATAATACCCTGAGCAATCGTTATTCTTAAAATAATTGATTTCGTACTGATAAACAATCATAAACAAATACTTTTTCAAAATTTAAAAGAAAATTTAAGACTTGAACATTTAAATGAAGAAGAACGAGCAACATTAACAAATGTATGTCTTAAATATAAAGATTTATTTTATACTTCTAAGAGTCCATTATCCGCAACTACGTTGATAAAACATAACATTAAAACAAAAACCGAAAGCCCTATTTACCCTAAAATTTATAGATATCCTCATGTACATAGAGAATAAGTCAAACGACAAATTAATAAAATGCTTAATAAAAATATTATTGGAACTTTAGAATCTCCGTATAATTTTCCCATTTGGGTAGTCCTAAAAAAATTAGACGCTTGAGGTCAAAGAAAATAGAGAATTGTTATTGATTATCGTAAATTAAACAAACAAACTATGGATGATAAATACCCATTCCCCTTATTAAAACAGTATTAGACAATCTCGGTAGAACAAATTTATTTACTACTCTTAACTTAGTCTCCGGTTTTCACCAAATAGAAATAATAGAAAAAGATCGCGAAAACCCCGCATTCTCAACAGAAGAAGGACATTTTTAATTTAGGCGAATGCTTGTGGGTCTAAAAAATAGTCTAGTTACATTTCAAGGAATGATGAACACCGCTTTAATAGGATTAACCCCAAATCAATGCTTAGTTTATTTAGATGATGTAATTGTTTATTCACAATTACTACAAGACCACATTAATAGATTAGAAAATGTATTTAAAAAATGTAAAGAAAGAAACATTTATTTAGATAAATCAGAATTTCTTCAAAAAACTGTAAAATACTTAGGACACATAATTACTCCAAACGGAATACAACCAGATCCTTCCAAAACTGAAGCTATTAAAAATTTTCCTCTTTCCAGTACGAAAACAGAAATAAAATGATTTTTAAGATTATTTGGATATTATTGAAAATTTGTTAAATACTTTGCTAAGATAGCCAAATTTTTTGCACGTTGTTACAAAAATTAGTAATTATCAACAATTTATAAATTCATTCAAATATTGTGAAAATCTCTTAACTAATGAACCAACTTTGCGATACCCGGATTTTAATAAACAATTTGAATTAACAACTGACGCTTCAAAATTTGCACTTGGAGCAGTACTTTCACAAAATGGAAAGCTTGTAAATTACGTTTCACGTATTTTAAGTAAAACAGAAAAAAATATAGTACAAGTGAACGCGAATTATTAGTCATGGTATGGGCTACAAAACAATTTAGGCCATATTTATTCGGTACTAAATTTGTGTTGTATACAGATCATAGACCCCTAGTTTGGCTTCGTAATCTTAAAGAACTAAATTTGAAGTTAGCTAGATGGGCTTTAAAACTAGAAGAATTTAATTTTGGAATAAAATATTTACTAGGAAAAACTAATAAAGTAGCAGATGCACTTTCAAGTGTACATCTTAATCCAGTTACAGTAAATGATGAAATAATTAATGATATTGATGAAATTTTGGATGATGTAGATAGATTAAATACTCCAGAACCTAATTACAGTGTTGTTCCTGAACTATAAATATTGAAGACTTATTTGACATTCCAACATTTGAACTAGAAAATAATTTGTTACAAATTGAAAATGAAGATAATAATACATTAGCAGATACCATACATTCACAATTAAGTTCAACACCAGTAATAGATCTCACAGATAAACCCTTGCAACATTTTAACAAACAAATTGAATTTATAGAATCAAATTTACCTAAAAAAATACAGATTTCAAAATTTGATAAAAACATAATTGTTCAGTCTATATTAATAATGACAACAAAAATCAAATATTTTTAGAACAGCTAGAACCAAATACTAATTATTATTGTTATTTTCCCAACAAAGTTTTATCTAAATTCGATCGTAAATGACAATACATCTAAATTTCACAAAAGTACTAAATTAGTTACATATATTACAGATTTAAACAAACGACAATCTTAATTAGCTAATTATCATTTTAGAAAAACTAATCATAGAGGAATAGTAGAAGTTATTGAACATTTACAACAAAAATATTAATTATTGAAAAGAAATGAATACAGACATAAAAATTTTATTAACAATTGTACTACTTGTAAGACCCAAAAATATAATCAAAATCCTAGAAAACAACTTTTTAATTTAACTCCAACTTTCAATGGCCCTTTTCATACCGTCCACATGGACATATTTCAAATTGGTGGAATCAAATATTTAACACATATAGACGCTTTTCTAAATTTGTACAAGCTTACTAATTACGATCAAGTAATATAATCGATGTAACTGATAGATTATTTTACTATTTTACAACTTATACCACCCCTGATATTATAGTAACAAATAAAAATTTAAAAATCAACCGTTTATAAATTTTTTGGAACTTCACAAAATTCAACTACATGTTACGATCGAAAATAAAAAACTTAACAAACCTCGCAAAAATCAAACTTTTAATATAGGTGATAAAGTTTACATCAAAACTAACGCTAGAAATAAAAAGATCCAAAATGTATAGGACCTTATGTTGTTGACAAAATTCATGGACATGACACCTAAGACTTAAGAAATACAAACACTATCTTAAAAAGACACGCTAACGAATTAATGCATTTTCCAGGACAATTACCCTCTTCTTCCTTAAATGAAACAATTGTAGACTTGAGGTAACCATACAGACATTAAAAGATAACTCTGAACTATACCCCTTACAAAAAAACAACATATTTACTTTTATATTTGAAATACCTTTAGTAAAACCTTTTCTAGAATACCAACTTATCAAACTTATACCATTTCCAGTTTACACAATAAATAATAATCCAGCGAACAGAAACCGAAATGCTGGTTCAGATATGTGGACGATACCTTTGTCATATGGCCTCATGGGAAAGAAGCACTTACTATATTTCTTAACCACCTCAACACTCAGCACGAAAGGATCAAGTTTACCATGGAGACAGAAGAGAATAAGGAGCTTCCCTTCCTGGATGTTCTAGTGAAACAGGGGATAACAACAAGTTGGCTCATAGTGTATATCGTAAAAAGACACACACCGACCGATACCTCCATGCCACATCACACCATCATCCACAGCAGAAGCGGTCTCTAATCAAAACTTTATTGCATAGAGCTGACAAGATTCCTGACGGGGTTCACAAAGCAGAAGAACTTCGACGTCCAACAAGCCCTAATGAAGACCGGCTATACCAGAAAAGAAATAAGAGCCGCCTGTCGCAGAAATCCGAAAAAGAAGGAACAGGTCACCACCTACGCTCGTTTGCCATTCATTGCTGGAGTAACTGACAAATTAAGAAAATCATTGGAGAAGAAGAATATCGGTGTCAGGTTTGGAACGGTTAGAAAAATCCAGCAACTACTACCTTCTAATAAAAGATAACCTGCCGAAACTCTCAACAAAGGGTCTACCAAATTGATTGTTCATGTGGAAAGGTCTGCATTGGTCAAACCGGAAGGAACATAAAATGTAGATTAAAAGAACATCACCGAGATGCCAAGTCCAGAGCGGTAGATAAATCAGCAATCGCAGAACATCTACACGAAAAAGTAAAACACATCATCAACTTCGAGGAAGCTAAAGTTCTATCAAGGACTAACAACTACTATCCAAGGATAATCAGAGAATCCTTAGAAATTATGAAAAATAAAAACAACTTCAATCGAGAAGACGGTTACCGATTAAGCAACACGTGGAAACTAACTCTTCACAAAAACAAAAGAAAACAAATGTCGCCACAAAATTAGTCGATACCAAACAGAAGATCAACCAACCATCGAAACCCAACCACCCGTCACTGATCGACATCTACCAACCGTAACGGAACATAGGTATATAACGAGGAGCAGAAGACAACAACATCAGTCTTTAGAGTAACTTCTGAAGAAGCTAACAGCATGGTTAGCGAAACGTCAAGCAGAGAACGTAGGAAGGAAGGACGAACACGGCTCAACCCGAAAGATAATAATCGTAGTGACAACAGCCACGAAAGCTAACATTCATACAAAAAATAATAAATTTCAAATAATTATTCCCTCTTATAATACATTACTTTATAGTAAAGAATTTAGTGTTCCTATCAGATTCAATAACTGTCAATCAACTTTAATAAATCATTATTTCTGCTCACATGATAATCATTTCAATTCCCTAAATTTAAAACTATGCGAAACGCAATTACTTTCCTTTCATGATAATCAAACTTGTAAACCTTATAGTTTTGAATTAACCACTTCTAAAATATTGCAAATAGATACCGCCAGTTGGTTATTTAGTTCACCTTCTAAAACTATTTTAGACATTAAATGTAAAAATAATATTGATAGAAAAGATATAAAAAAAACAAATTTAATTCACTTAACCCCTGATTGTTCGGTGTTGATTAATCATAACGACTTACTGTTTGCAATGAAATTATCTTTAACTAAAGAAGAGCATAAAAAACAAACCGAAATAAATATTAGAGAAATTTAAAATGAAGGACAGGCATGGGAATTCATTAATAAAAAGAGGAAAAAGGAGGAAGAACGGAAGCAAATATAGATGAGGAAAAATGGGAAGAACCCTGTAAGAAGCTAGTAGGAGAAAGTGAAAAAAAGCAAGAAATGAAGAAGTTAGAAAAAAAGGATAAAACACAGAGAGGGTGGAGTAGGAAAAGAAGAAATGGAGAGAGCAATAAATAAAGTAAAAAGGAAAAGCAGAAGGGACGGATGGAATACAAGGAGAACAATGGAAGTACATTGGAGAAGGAATGAAAGATAAAAGTAAGAGAAGTATTCGAAAGAATATGGAAAGGGAAGAAGGGTTAGCAGAAAAATAAAGAAAGGCAATAATATGCCCAATTTACAAGGGGAGATAGGAAGAAAGCGAATAACTATAGAGGAGTGAGTATAATGAATGTGGGTTAAGATATATGGAAATAGAGAAAAATAAAAAGAATAAGAAAAAATTGGATTCGGTTGTATGCGTTCACGAAGAAAGGAAGTGATTTTAATTCGCTCTTGGGATAAAAGTGTAAATTAACTATAAATAATTATAAGTAAGTAATATACGTTGTAGTTTAGTTTTAATGAGATAGAATCTATCGGGAATTACGATAGGAAATAGACAACAACGTGTGTGATAGTGATAAGTAGTGATAGGGAATATCGCATATAAACAGAAAGTGATAAAGAACTGTATTTAAGTTATCGTTGTTTTTAACGTTTCTGACATTCTAAAACGATAAACTTTGTTTAATGGTGTACGAAATAGATATAGTAATTAGCTAAGTGTTCGTTCAATAACAAATAATCAATTACGGTGAGAAATTCAAATCAGTTTGGAAAAAAAAGGTGTGAATTTTTGTGTTTAAAGCGGAGTTTATTAAGTCTAAAAGATATCATTATATAATTTATTAAAATGTCGGAATCGGAAGGGTCGAATACAGACACAAGAAGAAGAAGACAGGAAGAAGAAAAGTATAGGTTATTTAAAAGAAGTAAAAAAAAGGTCACCAGAGAAAGAGGAGGAGAAGAGAGAAGAAAAGGAGGGTTTAGAAAAGTAGCAAAAGAAAAGAAGAAAATGACAAAATGAAAATGATATGAAAAAATAAAAAAGGAAATGTAATTGGTGCAACAGAAGAATAATGAGGGAAATCAAAGAGATAAAAAAGGAAATAAAAATAATGAGCGAGAAGTTTGAGGTAAAGTGCAAATACTTGAGGAGAAGTGTGATGGGCTGGAGAAAAGAGTAGAACTCTTGGAAAAAAAGAGAAGAAAAATAATTTAAAAAAAGAAGGGAGAAAAAGGGTGGGGGGTAAAAAACAAAGAGAAAAATAAAATCTTATTTTAGAACATTGCGGGGATAAAAAACAAATGTGTAGATTTTTGGAGCTATATAAAGGGTTTTAAATGGTAGGTTTAGTAGATACTTGGATGGAGGAAAAAAATGGCGTACATGGAAAGGAAAGATGGCGAAAGAATATGTATGGGAAATTTATATGCAAAAAAAAAGAGAGGAAGGGAAGGGCGAAAGGAGGACCAATAGTGGGGGTAAGAAAATAAATGGGAAATAGAAAAGAAAATAGAAGAAGAAAATGTAGAGGAAATGATTAAAATCAGAGTAAAGACGGAAAAAGGGGAAAACCTAATATTTTTACGATATATGGAAAGAAAATGGACACAAATTGGAAAAAGAAATAGAAGAAAAAAATATAATACCGGATTGGCAAGCGGGTTTAGGAAAGGAAGAGGAACGATAGACAATATATACATAATAAAGCACATAGTCTATAAAGAGTTAGCAAAGAAAGGAGGAAAGATGTACGCAATATTCCTAGACATTAAAGCGGAATTTGATAATGTGGAAAGAGGGGGATTATGGAAAAGGATGGAGGAGGTAGGAATAAACATAGATATAAAAAATGCAATAGAGGAAATATACGAAGAAACAAGGTGTAGAACGAGGGTAAGGAGGAAGCTAGGTAGAGAATTTAGGACGGAAAAGTCCAAGCTTATTCTCAATATATATTAGTGATCTCAAAAAGGAAATGAAAAAAAATAATCAAGTAGGAGGAATAGTAGTAGAAAGGAAAAAGATATGGGTTTTAGCATACGCGGATGACATTGTGGCAATAACGAGAAATGAAGAAGAGATGAGAGAAGTAGTTAAATTTATAAAGAAGTATCTGGAAAAGGAAAAACTAGCAGCAAATGTCGGAAAACTAAAATTATGGAATTTAAAAAGAAAAAGGAAGAAGAAAGGAAGTGAAATGGTGGTGGGGGAGGAGGAGGTAGAGAGTGTAGACAAGTATAGATACTTAGGATACAACTTCAGATATAATAACAAAGATGGAGACCATATAAAAGGATAAAAATAAAAGTAAATAGAATAGTAGGACCAGTATGGGGGTTAGGGGAAAGGATATTTGGTAAAGATATAGACAAAAGGATATGGATGTTTGAAAAATTGGTTAGAAGTGTGGTACTGTATGGAGCAGAGATTTGGGGTTGGAAGGAATGGCAAGAGCTGGAGAAGATACAGGAGAAATACTGGAGGTGGACGTTAAGCCTAGAGAAGGAGACACCGGGGGTATATAGTGGAAGAAGAACTAGACATAGAAAAATAAGGATTCAAGCAGGAAGAATTGCAGTAAGGTATGAAGAAAATAAAAAAACTATATGAATGGGGAAAAAGGGGAGGAAAAAAAAAAAAAAAAAAAAAAAAAAGGGGAAGAAGAAAAAGAAAAGAAAAATACTATGAAAGAGTGGAAAACCCAAAAAAGAAAAAAAAAATTAAGAGAGGGAGAAAGATGAAAAGAAAATAATTGCAAGAGATAAAGATACACAGAAGCAGGAAAGAAGGCAAAAATAAAGGAAGGAAAATATAACGAGAAATACATAAAAATAAAAAAAAACAAGACACCAAGGTACATAACAGATGGAAAATGATGCAGGGAAGAAGGAAAAGAAGAAACTACTAGGAGAGAAAGGGGAAGGAAAACAATAGATGAGAAAGGTGGTGAAGAGGAGGAAAATGATGGAGGAAAAGAGAAATATTGAAAATTTAAAAAAGAGCAGGATGGGGGTGGAAGAAGGAACAGGAATTTGTTGGGTTATAATTTAGTGGAATTTTAAATTATATTTTTTCCTAATTTACGGTCTAGCTAAGTTTTTTTATAAACCGAATATTTTGTTATAAATTGTATATTTTAAGACAAAATAAATATTGAATTGAACTAAAGAAAGAAATAAAAATAAAATGAAGACCCCAATAGGACAACCCCAATAACGTTCTATTATTATTGTATTTATATTTATCATATGTATTATTTGTATTATTGTATATATACAGGGTATCCCAACGAAAACTTGACCCCCCTATAACGTGAAAACTAAAAAATATTTCAAAATTCGCCGAGACACGTTGATTTTTGTTCTTAAGGGGAGCCTTTTTGACAGTCAAGCCAACTCGATATGTTCATCCCCCTAATGCCTAGTAACCCCAACTTTAAAATTTCAAACGAGACTACCCCACTTGTGGCATATCATTTTAAAGCCCTTTTCATTGCAAATACAATGACACTTCGTTTTTAGAAATCGGTTGAGATTTGACTGAATTATTGGTACAAACGAATAGTTGACAAACCAACTTACGCGTAGTAATTTCTACGGGAATACTCGCCACTCATAAGTTTTTATCGACTACACACGACCACATTTACCTATTTTTGTTGATGTGTCTATCAGTTCACAATAAAAATCAGAAAGAGGACAAAAAGCTGAAGCAAATAATAAGTCAGATACTAATTGTTTTTTGTTTATAATAAGTCTATAGAAAATCAGATCTTCTCTGAATAACAAAACACTGTCACAAAAAGTCGCCGTTTTTGCTTGTGACCAAAAATCGTTAATTTCAGCTTGATCTTGAAAGTTTTAACGTGTTTTAAAAATGGTTTATTTAGTCGCGGAAAGAGTAGAAATTGTTGCAATTTATTATCGAAATAATGATTGCGCTAAAGCTACAGCACGAATTTTTAACGCAAATCATCCTGAAAAAAATGTAAGCCCCCAGTACGTTAAACAACTGATTGACAAGTTCGTTGCAACGGGTTCGCTTTTAAACAAGAAACGTGAAGTAATTGGTCCAGTTCGAAATGAAGCACTTGAAGTGGCAGTTTTGGGTCATGTACAGATGAACAATAAGCAATCGATTACAACTGTATCTCAAGCTTCCGGCGTATCCCGTTCCAGTGTTCATCGAATTTTGAAAAATACAAGTTTCATCCATTTAAGATGATGCTGGTTCAAGAGTTACATGAAGATGACTTTGATCGCCGTAACGAATTTTGCGAATACTTTAGTGAACAACTTCTACAGAATCCAAATCTTCTCTACAATACATGTTTTTCCGACGAATGCACATTTATGTTGAATGGCGAAGTAAATAGACACAATTGTCGTTATTGGAGTGATGTTAATCCTCATTTAATTAGGGAATTTCATACTCAGACTCCTCAAAAATTAAATGTTTGGGCTGGAATTTTGGGCGACCATATTGTTGGACCATTTTTCATTCAAGGTAATCTCAATGGAAACATTTATCTAGAATTATTAGAAGATACAATTGATCCTAGGATAACAGAGATTTTAGAAAGTGACGACAATTTACTAGAAAATGAAATAACCTTCCAACAAGATGGTGCGCCCCCGCATTATACTGTGGCTGTGCGACAATTTCTGAATAACCATTTCCCGGGACATTGGATTGGCAGAAGAGGTCCCGTCGAATGGCCACCAAGATCTCCGGATCTATCCCCTTTAGACTTTTTTTGTGGGGCCATTTAAAATCACGAGTGTACGCCACGCAGCCTGAAACATTACAAGTGTTACGTCAGAGAATTGTAGAAGAATGCCAATTAATAACTGCGGATGTCTTCAATAATGTTCGAAAAGAATTTGAAAACAGACTGTATTATTGTTTGCAAGCTAACGGGGGTCATTTTGAGCAATTCATCAAATAAATCTGACTATTATTTGCTTCAGCTTTTTTCTTTCATTTCTGACTTTTTTGTAAACTGATAGACATTTCAATAAAAATATGTAAGTAATGTGGTCGTGTGTAGCCGATAAAAAACTGTTTAGTGGCGAGTATTTGGGTTTGTCAACTTTTCGTTTGTACCAATAATTCAGTCAAATCTCAACCGATTTATAAAAACGAAGTGTCATTGTATTTGCAATGAAAAGGGTTTTAAAATGATGTGCCACAAATGGGGTAGTCTCATTTGAAATTTTAAAGTTGGGGTGGCTAGGCATTAGGGGGATGAACATATCGAGTTGGCTTGACTGTCCAAAAGGCTCCCCTCAAGAACAAAAATCGACGTGTCTCGGCGAATTTCGAAAATACTTTATAGTTTTCACATTATAGAATTCTTGGGGATGGTGGAGTTATGTATAATATTTTAGAATATTCAGCAATAGATAAATAGTAGACACATTTATCTTAGTGCTGATGCATTTCCTGTAGTATTGTACTTTATCTATTTTAATTATAACGCTTATTCTAAAATTTAATTCCCAAGTTTAGTTTATAGTTGTCTTTTGTAGAAGAAGCATATTGAACTCCCTCAAATATAATCTTTGAAATAAATTGGAATCTTTTTAAAACTAATTTGACGTTAAACGAACAAAATTCTGGTCATTTGTTTTGTGGTAACCCAAATAACATCGATCACTCGAATTATAATAAAAAATACCTTGCAAAAATAAATTATTTAAAATAAGGATTAAAATCATTCAAATGTTATTGATAATGTATAACCTCTTAAGAAACAATGGTTTTATATATTATGTTAACACACTAATGTTTACTGATGTAACTAATGAAATATTAATTTAACCATATTATAAATTAACCGTGTAATTTGTATAGCATGTTTATAAACTTTGTTTGTATATACAACAAATAAAATTTAAATTAGTTAAATAATTGATTGGTAATAGTAAAGCACAAATAAGACACTGACTGCTACAATAAAGAATTTAATGTACATGAAGTTTCGCCGAAATTGTTTTCTAAGTATAACAAGATTTATGGTATTTAAAATGGAAGGAAATTAAGCTTGCACTAGATTTTATAGCTCACCCCTATTCTAGGACTAAACATTTTCTGGTATGGATTTATACCAAAAACCAATCAGAATTATGCGACTGAACGCACAAACATTTTAGTGCAATTAGTGCAGCCTGATACAGCAAGCATTTTAATATTCTATAATCTCTGAAAGGATTTAAATTATTAAAACAGCATTTAATAACATTTGATATCGCTTTACAATAATTGGTGATAAATAGAATTTTTATCAAATTTTATTGCCCAATAACTTGGATAATCGGTTTTATGTTTGTTCATCGATAGAATTACGCGGTCTTTGTTCTTTCGTCACAGTATAAGAAAAACTCGATTCGATTCTTAAGATGAGTTGATTTACTATTCCACAGACCTATTTAAATTAAAATGCAAGAAAAATAATCAATAACAACAAGGTTAACTATACTTGTACCATATAGCGTGTTGTAAAACTACACGAAACAACATTGGAATCTTAGTTTCGCAGGCAATATTTCTAAAACAATTTTTAATTAAATTTTGATAGTAATTTTTATAAAAATATTTAATAAAAATGTATATTAAAGTTGAGCATCCCTTCTTCTTTTTATTAAATGTTATATATGCGTACATACAAAACATCTACAAAAATATTATCTACTGACCCAAATACATACTTAATAAGTATTTGGATCCCTTTGAAAAAACCGTGTGTGTTATCATTTCGTTTTATACAATGTTTATTAATATTTAATGATGCAATTTTATTTTAAATGTAAACAAATTTGGTAAATCAATAAAACAAAAAAAAGTTTAACCAGTTACAGTAACACAAATCTTTAGATAAACAATAGTAAATAATATTTATTAGTCAAACAATTAAAGATTGCACTTTCATACAATAGTTTCTTAATTGTTATCTGCCAATACTTCCTGTACAGGAGTAAATACATTTAATCTAGAGTGCATTCACTTTCAAGACGAATCTGATATCAACAAATGCATGCGAAATTCACGTGAACAGGATGGCCGGGCTGTACTTAGGTCTCGCTGGAAATAAAAACCGTGAAAGTCCAAATACCACATAAGAATTTTATTCAACACAAACATGAAGTAACTGTAATTGTAAAAAATGTAAACAAATATATTTATTACCTGATTACGCTCATGCAAAAACGGCCGCCAAAGCGTCGTATAACCAAACAAGGAATGTACAAAACACATGTTGATCACGCATTGGTGTTTATTTACCTCAGGTTCGCCTTAGGATTGAATGAAGTTCAGATCATGTAACACTTTGTAATCGTCAAATTTTTATTTTTTTACCAAATTGTAGATTGTGGCATTATTCCCAAAATTTCCAAAAGTGCCATCGAGCCACGATGTTTGTATTTGCAATAGATACCCATATACCAATTTTGTAGGAGCATATCTTAGCGGCAAAAGCGCCAGTTTCGTAAACTGGTCACCACTAGCGCGCTGGTTCGATTCCAATAACGGCGAGAGATTTTCTTAAGCCAATTTAGAAAGTCTGCTTCCACCGTGCTTCGGAGGGCACGTTAACCATACTAACACCTTTGGTAACCGTTAAACATATATTCGCTAGCAACTTTCAACCAATCTAGCCAATGTAAAAGTGTAAGGCCAAACTCCCTAATATAGGAAGGCAATGCGATGCTCCAACAAACGAGCAATAAAGACGTAGAGATAAAACCAATTTTCAACTTTCTACTCCAAACTGTTACGGTTGTGTTTTTCGAATGTAGGACGTATGTCGAGAGCTGCCTTAAAACGTGTGTCGCGAGGTATATGTTACGACAAAAGTCGTATTTGGCGCGCATTTTGCTAATTTTCTACTGGTGGAAAATAAAATCCGACTAAATTTCTTAGACGAACAGCGGATATCTTCTTTTTTGTTTCGTACACACGGGTGATTTGGTGTACTTCTTGAAATTGAAATTATTAATGTGTGATTCAAGATTTCAAATTCAAATTGCTTTTTAAGTTTAAATCCGGCTAAATGCACGGTGAGTACACATTGCTTTTTTTTCTTTCTTGGTTGTATTAATTCTAATTGCTACGTATGTTTTTCGCACGTTGCGTTGACCTTACGTTCTCGTTGTGTGTTATACCTGGATAAATCTTGAGGGTGCTGGAGTGACGCATTAAGAACCTTCCCTATCAATTTAAGACTACACTACGGTTTTGCATTAGTTAAGCTGCAGAAAACCGGTGGGTACCACGTCTACAAGGGTTAGTTATGCTTCATAAATTTATCGAGGAAGACTATCACCTTACTCTAGTTTTTGCACACCTCCCCTAAGAAGAATCCTGGGATTATCTAACTTCCTGAACTATCGATACCGTCGCTAGTAGAATTTAAGCAACTTATTCAGTGATAATGAGTATGAAGCTCAAGTACAGATGACATAGAACGGCTTGATCTCTAATCTTTAAGTAAATTTTTATTCGGTGTATTCTCCACAACCAAACGTTTTTTAACCAGCTCAATACGGGCTCGGGCGCTTTACTTAGAGCGGTTGACGCGAAAACAAAAGGCTTTTTGGGTTTGCCTGAGGTACTTACCCCGTTTAATCTTAGTTTAAGTTAGTTTAAATCGCCGTGTGTAAGTAATATGTGTACGCAAAGTCTTCTTAATGTCCAATCCCCAATTGGAATGATAACTTTTGTTGTTTATAGTTAGTTGTTTTTTTTTTAGGTTGTTCCGCTAGAGCCGTCGCTTCTTTTTGTTATTTGTAAACGACAACCGTTTCAAAACCTCTTTTTTTCTTATTTAATTTAGTAATATTTGGATTTACTTAAGTCGCTACTAAATATTTTTTATACCAGAGGTATTTTTTAAACGTGTTTGCGACACTGAAAATTGCAATTATGAACAAAATTTATCAATTTTGAATTTAGATTGACGTAATTGTGTAATTTCTATTAATATTTATTAGAAACAAAGTTTGAAGTATTGTTATATTGTTATGAAATTCAACTGCATAGTTTCCGTTATGACAATGACTAAAATAATGTCTTATTTAGCAATTTTTGAATATAAATAAAAAATTTGACAAATGTACATCATTTTACATTGCTTTTGTTATAAACTATTGTCAATTTACTCAAACCTTTACATTTAATGCGGACATTGTACTATATAATATTTTAAGTAGATGTTAGAAAAATATGTGAGGTAAATGTCCAAAAAGCATTTTAAACAAACTTGAATTATTTTGTCAGTTTTCAACTTTTAAAAAGAATATTTATATTCAATATCATTACCACAGTAGAGAGAAATCGGCGAATATAGACAGGACAATATCGAACTTGTCTTTTAAAAGAATTGCATCATTATTGTATTTAGCTAATTAGAATAGAATTGCAACGATTAATTCAGTAGTGCAATTATCAGTTGTATGTAAATTTACAATGTGTTTTAATTATCCCTCCCTTCGGAGTTTCTTCGTATTTTTCATGGGTTGTCACCTCTGTTTCGTGAAAATTGATTTGTTTACGAGTAAATGCTTTTGGTTTCATTAAAGTGTTCGTTGTATGTAATGTTATGAATATTTCGTTTGTGTTGATAAAGCACATTTGTTTTTGTACCAAGTTTGATGCAACAGTTAGTATTTTTGTCATTTTATGTTTTCAAAATCAGATGTCGTGTCATGAAAGGCGTTATCTTTGTTTTCTCACATTAAACTGTAAATAAATATTTATCTCGACAGTTTTTATTAACGGTTTCGTAGAAACATTTTCCATATGTCACCGTTTTGGTTTTGCTGAATTAATAAACTATTTGTTTGTTCCAAAAAAAGAGCTTGAAAAATTATCGCTTTTATAAAGTAAATTGGATATTTATTATGACTAAAATAAACCGTACACTGATTACAAACCACGGTTAAAATTCTGAATTTGCAGATCTTTCTGAGAAACTATTAACGAATTTTTTTGTAAGCTTCTATGTGTATGTAGACAGTAAAAGGAGGGACACGTACTCCCCCGTTTAAATTTTGATATTTTTAAGGCAGTCAATATTTAGACTCGAGATTAGTAACATGTAGTAAAAGCATATACGAAACTTAGCGGAGTAATGTTGTTAAAATTATACAACCGCCAGGTAATGAAAGTGTGCAAATTGTTCGCATAACTATTGAAAAGTGATTTGTATGCGTGTGTTAAACTTACGTTGATAATAAAGATAAGGCATAATCCAGTTTGCAAAACTAAAAAAAATTTTTGTTCGATTTAAATAAAATGTCAAGACAAACGCTAGCGTACTAGTCAATATTTCTTAAAGTAGCGAATAAAATATAGCAATGCATACCATAAAAACATTGAACGATTAAATCTGAATAATAAAAAGGTTCCTGTTTAAACAAATTTAGTGTAACAACGACATCAACCCTGGAAGGTTTGGTGTATACCCCAAAACGGATTATTTGTCTCATTAAAATAAAACCAACTGTAAGTAAACTGATTGTTTATTCCAAACAACTATCGTGTTTTGAGTGCTCTTTTTGTGTGCGGTTACGAATAACCAAAAATTACGTTAAAAACGTCCTTGCATATTTTTTGTTTGTACTTGATTGGTAACGTTGTATTGTTCAAAATAAACGAACTGAGATGGGGGTTTGTGAATTTCCAGTTTGATGCTAAATTAGTTAATTTGTTTTAAACAAACCGCACAGTCTCATTTCGGTCATGATCTTCGTGAATCTGTATAAAACTTTTAAGCAAACTTTGGTATAATCTGCGTTTACTAGTGAAAGTAAGCCGTACCGCCATTAGATTTTTATATTTTTGCGTTTGATTTTAATTAAAGCGTTTGCGTTAGCAAAAGAACGAGACCGTGGTGTAATCAATATTTGTCAGATACACTTGCATTAGATAGAAAATCATACGTCATTCGTGTTTTCTTTTTTATGGAGTGCTTTCTTTAGAGTGCTTGCAGTTTTTTGGGATTTTTAGTAAGTATTTGTTGTACATTTAAAAGATCTGGGTGGCGCCTAACAAAACCCTAAAATTGACTCATGATAAAACCTTTAGTCAATCTGTACAGGTAAGAAAGAGTCATTTCCCTAGACCCACTCCTTGCCGAAATACATAGATATATGCATTTTAGGTATAAGGAGTGTAACATATTAAAAATAAATTAAATTTACTATTACTTGGTATAAACAAATTATAACCCTTCTATTTGAAAAATTTGAAATACCTAAAAAGTAGCTCGAACATTTGCACACTCCGCATATAAAAAAAAATTCAAATACTAAGTTTGACAGTTTCGTCAATGTTCAAACTATTTTGAAAATTTTGTTTACCGATTTCTTTCCATTTCTAAGAAATTAAAGTTGTTCTAGAACACTGCAAGGTTTTACAAATCGGCTGATATCTCAAAAAATTATTATTTCAGAGAATAATTACTTTAATCGAATATATTCCAAACTTAATTTATAGTTTAAATGTAAAATAATATACAGGGTGTTCTATTTAAAATAATTGAGTACGGTCCTGTATCTAGCTTATAGTGCCACCTACTTACAGTAATATAATTTTAAGTAATGGCCAAGGTCATTTAAAGCAACTTTTGTATAACACAATTTTTTTTATTTTCGATGATAAGGGAGCTATCAACCGACGAGCCACTAATAGCGCACCTTGTGTAGCTCAAAACACGAGCGGAGCACTTAAGATACAATTTATGGTATCATTGACTTGGGCTTAAATAGTCACAAATTTAATGTAGTTTAAAAATTATCAATATATTTATGGCGCTAGGATGCATTGTTTAAGAGCTATGACCCAAAAACAGAAAACAGTTTGAAAGTTAGCACAGGGTATGAACTACTGAGATCATACCTAATAACATAAAAAGGAAAACCTACTGATAGATACAGGGTTATTCATTATATTTTGACTCGTACCTATAGCTCTTGTTATGAGTTATAAAAAAAAATTTAAAATACAAAAGTTTTAGGTTTTTTACGTAGTATCATTTGGTAATAGAAGAAATAAAAAATCGACTTTGGAACTTTATAATAATTAATTCAGTTATATTTTTTAAATAGAACACCCTGTATATTATTATTTCAAATGAAAGTTTTCTTTGTTTTGATTCCAAATATACATAATTTCTTGGAATTTGATTCAGCCACTTTCAACATAGTTGAGTATAACTTATTTTTCCTGGAGATCACGTTGCATTGAAAACGTGGACGTTTGCAATAAACGTAACCCTAGCAACAAAATAATGTTAGTTACACATAAGTTAGTCTTAAATTAAAAATTAAACTATATTGCAGAAATTAATTTACTTCTAAAATTATTTAAAACATCTACCAAATGGGTTATTCGGAGGAAGAAAAGGACAAATAATAAGAACAAGGTTATTTTTTTCAAATATCAGTGTTATAATAGGTAGACATGAATATTATCAAATATACGCGAGTAGAAGAATCTCTATTTGATTAAAATAAAATGTAAGTAGATAGTTTTGTTACCATAAAAGGAATGTTGTAGGGTGAACAGAATCATAGTTATCACGATCAAAAATGAGGTTTGAATTAATTTTTCTAAGAAAAATAATAATAATTAATTGTTAAAAAATGCAATGCTTATGATACCTACTTATACATTTTTACACAATAATTGACTTAATTTACATTTTATTTATTACAAATTTTTGTTTGTTTTTGCAAAAATCTGGACACTTAAAAGACATAAGGAGGAATTAATAGTAAAATCTACTTAGCATTTATCATTTATCAAATGAAAATTAATCAACAATTGTTTAAATAATTTAGAAAAATAAGTTTGCAACAGAAGCAGAATGACTTATTCCTGTATTATCTAATACATCAGGAGAAGTGACTACATTAATAAAATTTTAAGAAGCATATTAAGCTAATTCAAGGTATTTATTTTTTAATTTTTCCTTAATTTTTATTTGTGTAATTTGACATTTGTGAACTATCACCTTTGACGTTTTTTAATAATTTTATTTATTTTACTTTATTTTTTACTTCGGCGCTAATTTTGTGCTTTTTTATTAATATTTGTATTTATTGAGATCATGAAATTCTTGCATTTATTTAGTTTTGTTTAATGATTATCAAATTACCTTCAACATCTAAAAATTATTTGACTCTAGATCTCAGGGTTTTTGTTTCACCGAGTAAATGTACTAACATGTGAGTAGTGTTTTTTAATGTAAAAGTAACTTTGTTTACTAGAAATAATAACCTTTAAAGCTTTTCTTTCAGAGCTAGTAAATTTTTGTGACTCACGTTGTGACTATTGATTAAAAATGAAACCGTTAACAACAAGAATTCTTTTATTTACACACATGATATTTAATAATTATTAACAAAAAAAATATTCGTTTAATTTTACGAGCGTGCAACGTTGCCTTTTTACTTTCGCAAACACGTGCTTGAATATTTCAACCTTTTCAACAAACGGTGGTTATGTTTGAAAGCAATAATTTACAAATTTAAGAAGGAATTAATCGTTAAATCTACTTAGCATTTATCGTTTATCAAATAAAAATTAAAAAGCAATTATTCAAACACATCCAATGCAAAAAAAGTCTTCTAACACGAATCAAAGAGAAACACTCTACATGAGCGTACTATTAATTATGCATATTATTCATAAATCATTTCTACAGTATGGTGCTATTAAATTTCAACATGCTGGCCGTTACCATGGATACTAGAATAGCAATTGCATTGTCTAGCTATTATTAATTAACTATTGATGCCGCAATTAACTCGTTTGATGCATTGTCATTCGATAGCAAACGGATAGTCACAACGTAGCGGTAAATTCACATTGAATAATTATTCTGGATTCAGAGCAGAATATTACATCGAATTTTCTGCTTTATGTGCACCTTCGGTTTTTTAGTACGTTGCTTAAATATTTACAATAGTACAAATCTTGGATGTTCAACGCCAAACCTCTTTAATTATTAAAATTATATTCTATAATTCATAAACATACCTCATTAAATTCGGTGGTTGCAGAATTTAATATTAGGTTGGACTTAATTCGGTATTAAACGACATTCGTAGGATGACATGCATATTTTCCTAATAAAAAAATTCTTAGCAACGCAATGGCAATAAGAAATTGAAGATTTAAATTTATTTTCTCCACGCAGAATAAAATTGAATATCTTGTAAAATTTAGGATTATTTTATATTATATATAGCAGGCATAAAAAAGTAGTAAACCGAATTGGGCTGATAGGTACGAGTTTTACGGTTTTGCTATATATACAGAGCAGGGAGGGTTTATTTTAGATAATTTATTGATGCGGCAAGGCACTATGCAACTGATGGTGAAATTCCCACCTAATAGCACAATTAAATTATTTTCAGACTAATTACTTTTATTTATATCTTTAGTTTTAACAACTTACAAAATTTAATAATATATTTTGTTATTTATTAACCAAATTCGAAACAAGTTATTGCAAAACGATGCTTGTTAAACATTATTAAACTGACGTAATTAATGGTTTGCAAAAATCGCACATTAGTTGATCGACGATAATTTCAGCGTTGTACAATATTCATGGACGATTATTTTGGTGCCGTAGGTGATTGCATTAATTAACTAGCAGCTTAAAATATGACTTTTAAAACCAACTAATCACATAATTTTTTTTTCACTAATTTTAAATTTTATTTACAACATGTACATCTTTTTTAAAGTCCGCACTTAAAACATTTCGTTATAAACTAATTTACTTTGACTATTCTAGCGTAGTAGAGAGCTCATTACTTCAATCTTCAAAAGAATGTAATGATACAATCTGTTTTACAAACTTGAACCATAACTTTAATTCGATTCATAATTATAAAAGAAAAATACGGTATATTGCCAAAAGTTAAAGAGGCATTAACAATTTAATCGACTTTTTCAATTAAATGTTTACAGCAAACCGAATTAATATACTAATTTTAAATTATTTTTGATGAACTTTATAAATTTCAGTTACAAACAATAAAACTAATTTATTTGCAACTTTTTCCGCTAGTTGTATTTATTTTAAAATGCAATTGAACGTATTAAAAGGTAATTAATAATTAATTAATATGTATTACGCATTCAATTTACAATTTCAAAAAATGTTGTGGAAAGTACATTTCATCAGCAAGGTTTTTCTGCAATATTTACAATTTGACAAATTGAAATAAATCAATTTTGGATGTTATTATTAAATTGTGTTTTAGATACTTTATTTGTAACATTTGAAATGTAATTTACCACGTAAATAGCCAATTAATTATTTATTAATTTGCATTAAGCAAAATGTATTCTTTCAACCAGCACATCGTTTTCAGTACTAAATTTAATTTTGTTTTTATTAACTTTATCGTTGTTTAATTAACATAACAAATGATTAATTTGAATTATTTTGTTGTTTAATTGATTTTAAAATTAAAAATCAGCTTGAAAGATGTTTCTACAGAAAACAAATATGTTTTGTTGAATGTGAAGTTTAAATTTATTTACCAATTAATTGTAATTGATCTTTTCTCTGATTCGAACCGATTTTTTTATAATTTAGATTTTAGTAATTAATTTGATATTTATTGTTGTTGTCATAACAAATTATTATAATGTTTTTGTGAATGTTTAATTTTTTTTATAAAAAGTCAGAACAGATTAATTTATTTTAAAGTTAAAAGTAAAGTTTTGTCAACAAATAATGGTCTTGTAAAATACTTTTATTATATTAATACAAAAAATTTTAGTTGTTTTTTAATTGCCAGTTTCGATGATTTGTCTTCATTTGGAAAAGTTATACCTCACTTCCTATTTGCTGACTGTCGCGAAAAGATGTACATGGAAATGTTGTCTAAACATTGAACAATTAGATATGTGCTGTGTAATATTGATTGAAGTAAAATCATCCCATTTAAATTAGGGAATAAGTCTTCGACTACTGTTCCTGTGTAAGTACCTTTTTTTCCTTTCTTTGTTTAAATAAAATAATTGCTCTCACGGGTTCTATTAATTGCAAGCACTTTTTTTTGTTGGTTTCCTTCTTTGGGCTTCTTTTGCTGGTCACTGCAGACGTCCTCCGTCTTTCATTTATCAATAGATATTTAATTATGGTTATGCTGGCAAGGATAATTATCCGAAAATTATAAAATATCAAAGTGGGTTTGGTATCACCCCAACGCTGGAATTTCCATCTACTTTGACACCTCCTTCGGGTCAAGGACATCGCCCAAGATAAGCCGTTTATCTGGTTCTTTGTGAGCAGCTTAGCAATTTTTATTAACGGAGTCAATTTTAGTTTTTCTTTTTTCTTCATTGGATAATAAAATATTAGATTTGGATACAGAAGCTGTCACATCTGCCGATTAACTGTCGAACACCAAAGACTTCCTAGTTATACAAGCTCAGTTAATTCTTTTATGCATGTCATTCATAAATTTTGCGTCCTATCGTCCTATGTATACGTACCGTGGTCGTGAGTTTAGCAACAAATCTTTTTGGCGCTGCTAAATAATTTTGTAAACTAGAAAGATCTTTCAAAGTACCTGATCAATTTTGTGCGCTTTCAACCTATTTAAATAATCGGCCAAGGTCCGGTACTCTCCGTAATTGTTGTCAAATACAATACAATATTGGCCACGCAAACTCGGTGAATCGCTTGCAGGAATTAATCGGTGCTACAACTGTCAAATACGCTAACCTATTTGGGGCGTTTGTGCCTCAAATTTGTATTCGTGCCTTAACTCGCTTTCGTGAATTATTATTATTTTATAACTATATTTTGCTATTCATTCTAAATGATATTATCTATTGTTGTGTCGATGTGTTTCTATGTGTGTTAATTGAACTCTAGTCGCTATAATAATATACATATTTCCATCCACGTACGGTTTGTTTCTGTGTCTACGAATTCCTAGTGGCTTTAGATATTTCTTATACGTAATCCTAGGTGGCGCCTTATAAATTATTTGTGCAGTGTAGAAGCCTTCATTTCGAACTATTGTCAATCAGCCCATGACCACTTCCGACTAAGAGGAGCTGCCGGCAAGCCTTCTAGCACCGTTATATATATATTTTTTTAGTTTGTTTACAAATAATTCGTAACAGTTTAACTGAATTAGTTTGTTACCAGTACGGAATTTGCATTACGCAAATAAATCTGGTTTTACATTCATAATGTGGTAACTCGAGAGATTGGTATCAGGAGTAGAGTTGACTGTTCCTGCTGTTTGACATAATTTAGAAAAGTAAAGTTTGCAACAGAATCAGAATTACTTATTTCTGTATTATCTACTACATCAGAAGAAGTGCCTACATTAATAAAATTGTAAGAAGCATATTAAACTAATTCAAGGTATTTATTTTTTAATTTTTTCTTGATTTATGTTTGTGTAATTTGACATTTGTAAACCTTTGACATATTTTAAAATTTTTTATGTATTTTATTTTATTCCATACGTCTGCGCTAATTTTGTGGTTTTTAATTAATATTTGTATTTATTGAAATGATGGGATTCTATTATTTATTTAATTTTGTTTAATAATTATCAAATTACCTTCAACAACCAAAAATTACATGACTCTAGATCTCAGGGTTTTTGTTTCGCTGAGTAAATGTATCAGCATATAGATAGTACTTTTTAATTTTAAAATAATACTTCTCTGCAACTTTGTTTACTAAAAAAACATTTTTTGCTTTTTTTCCAAAGCTACTAAATCTTTATGACTCACGATGTGACCATTGATTAAAATTAAACCGTTATCAAACAAGAACTCTTTTATTTACATACATAAAATTTAGTAATTATAAACAATAGTATTTTCTACGACAGAAAATCAACCTGCCGACTAGAAAAGGTGGTTACAAAAATAAAGAAATTCATCACCTCTTTTAAAAGATGCCCTACTCCTAATGGAGCTTTAGGTGCTCGTTTTTTCCTTAAGTAAAACATTACAGATATTGGGGCCACGCGATTATATGTAATTTAGGAAACGATATACTAGATCAGCCTCTTCAATTCTTTTTGTGAAACATCAACATTGAACTAAGTACTATCTGTCGACGGAAACAGTACTACCATCACCGGTTTGAAGGTTGTGTGATTATTGCTGCGAATGCTGCCGTATTGTTTAAGATGCTGCCGTGTTGCTTGCTTTAGATGCAATGCGTCTACTGTATTTGACAACGTTAAGCGGGAGTAATTAGCTTCATGAGGTGTGTGCTTTGGTACCAGCATGCAAAAGGTCGTACCGCAAAGTTCTGTATATGACAGACAAAGGACGTCTAAAGCTTTATGACGTGTAGGCGAGCGCGTTGCATTAGCACAGTTGAATGTTAAAGACTTAGGGCCTGTTGAGTTCCGGGGGATTTTGATCGTAAACAGTTTTGTTTTTTCTTGACTTCTAGCGTGGTCTTTGATCTGTGTGTCTTCTGAGGTAGCGGTTGTAGCATTTGCAGATGTTGCAACAGTTGTGGCGTTTGTGGATGTTGCACCGGTTGTGGTGGTTGCGGATTTGCAGCGGAAATGGCGATTGTGGGGTTTGATGAATGTTGCAGCAACTGTAACGTTTTATCTGAGTAGGGAGGAGGGTTGTTTGTTGGACGATATGGTTGATAAAACAAGATTTCGTGTGTAGTTCATCAGCTCAAATCTATGTGCGTTACATTGTGGTAAAAGTGAAAGAAAGCGGGAGGATGACTCTTCTTGGGTCGGTACTAATGTTGATACCGATGATGTTTGTGGTGGGTGTGGTGTTGATGGGTGTAGTGTTGAAGACGTACGATAGCGGGCTTTTCGGATTTTAGGCACGTTTAAAAAATGTGTTGTAATATTTGTTGTTGTTGCCGCTTGTAGCTTGTTTCTTTTCTCACGTTCGTGGTAAACTCTGCAGCGTTGTTGTTGATTTTTGGACGGCTTTATGGACGCGGAATTGGATTGAAGGAGTACATCCACGACGGTTGGTATTTACTTTATTGTAGACAAAAAACTTTCATTATAATATGTACAATATTTACATGAATTAAACTGTTTGCTAAGTGCGATTGCTGACTTTTAACTTGGTACCGTACTGCTTTTCTGTTGACAATCATACTCTATATGTTTGCATTTAGTAGGTTGTTGTTGAATCAGCAAGATCGTTGGAAGTGTGCTTTCAAAATAGCCAGCAACTGTTAATTGTGTTTGACAAAATGCTGACGGTGTTTTATTTATATTCCGCAGCTGGGAATCTCATAGTATTTATTATAGAATCTTCAAAAACGCTCAAACAACTTTTTCTGTTAGTTTTTCAGCTTCACTGATTATTTTATTTTCACATTAATCTTTTTATTTTGACAACTACATTTTTCTTTGTTGATGTAAAGTTGAAAGTTATTTACCAATTTTTCTAATTATATTATAATAAGTGATATCGTTTTTATTATAAATATTGAATCTACACGTTTGTTTTTAATCTAAAAGGAAGTGAAAATTGTCAAATTAAAAAGTGTCACTTGTATTTCTAGTTAAATTTTTGCATCAAAAATGATAGATGACAGTGAAATATTTCGACGTATTTGTAAACTAGTTAGTTTTTTTATTTTGTTATTTCAAAAAACATACATTTTGAAGCAAAGAAACAAATGGTCGGAAATTCATAGTTTGTGTGAGGTTCTTTTATATTCATAAAACACGAGTTCATAATAACGACGACTGGAGGCGCTAGATAGCTAGCACAACGACAAAACATCTGCTTGGCGTTACCTAGCCTGTTCAGTTGTCACGTTGAAATTTATTTGTTTACAGTTCACGTCTGACTACAAGCTATGCGTTTCCAACCATGGGTTCCTTATGTCAAAACTTTCAGCTTGATGTCATATACCCAATTTTGACCCTAAAGTTTGGAGACCCCCTATATTTCACTGTCAGGTGATGGCAAATAATATTGTAGAGTTGTGTGGTTGAATAACACCGGTTATTTCAGAGGATTTAGGTTTGATTACATTATGCTACGTGAGTAATATTTACATAATTGGTGCAAACTGCTGACATATATATAAGCGCAAACTTTGTTTAAGATTTAATACACGATTCGTGTGTGCGTTCTACATTGCCATACAATTTTGCACTGAACTTGTTGTCTTTTATGCGGAAGCTTTACTTGTACTGGTTGATTTTTTAACTATTTCTCCTTTTTTTTTCAATAAAATACAACAAAAAACCGTCACTGGGGTACGATTGTATCTCACGTCGGCCAAAACGAGTCAATAAATCGCGAAATTTAGTGTGTTAGTATATGAATAAAAATATTACTTTTCGCATAAAAATCGCATTCCAAAGAAAAAAAATAAACAATATTTTAAATTTTTCATTGAATAGGGAGTCGATTCTCAAATCCTATACTCAATTTTGAAAATCTTTATTAACTCGTATTTACGTGACCACCACCAATTTTGTTTACAACGTCTCCCTTTAACTTTTCTTATTAATGCTCAAATTTCCTATAATTTTTATAATAAGAGGCATGCTTCGTATTACGTCGAAACGAACAAAATCAATTCTTACATGTATATTTAAAAAAATGATCAATGCATCTTCAATTCATTCCTTGATTGTTAGATGTATTACAATTCTCGACTTCTAACTTTAATTGGTTATAAAACAATTATGATTAAATAATAATGATTTTAAATTCTTTTGGGTCTTTCTTTCCATAAAAAATTAGTTTAAACGTCACAATTAATATGTATGAAAACTCTAAATTCATGATCAATGTTGGTAATGCAAATACAAATGATAATTGAAATAAAATTTTGTGGTTATATTTATTTATAAAGGTTAAAAAAGCAATTTCTCTATTTTAATCGTAAGTTAACTAAAGTTTGATTACCTTGAGAATAGGATTACTTAAACTTAGTAATGTATTACAACCAACCTGTTCGTTAATCACTTTTGTTTACTAAAAATTAAGCGCGATTGCGGATAAGAACGAAGACGTGTTTAATATTTAACATTTTCGATAGAAATTTAGTTGACCTACATTTTTGAGGTCGTTAAACGTTTTTTTTGTGAAGGTTTCTACTGGACATAATTTTGTTTTAATTAATAAACTCTCATGATCAAGAGTTATTATTTAAAAACAACAAAGTAAACGAGCAGCTAGCTGGAGCAAATTTTTATTTTCTGGTAAAGGAAGAGAAACAATTAATTAAACCGATAAAAGCATTTATGAAATTTTTGCTAACAATTTGGGGTGGTTACACAAATACAATTAAATATAATAAATTCCAATTCACCACTCGCTTTATAGCAGTAAATTAAAGTTACTTGACTTGGTTAAGTTGGAAAATCTTCACAATGTTGCAATTTACTTAGAAGTGCTAGTAGTAAAAAATCAAAGTTATATGCGAACATGACAAGTTTGCTGGTGTACAAAATCCTTATTTATTCGGTTCCTCCAGTATCAAATGTATCTCGGTCAACACTCTTAGGAAGAACAAAAGCTCATTTCAGGCTGTCTTACAGGTTGACGCTGCTGCTTACAGATCTGCTCTTTCGGCTGGACATATATTTATTGGATACGATTCTTGCCCTGTGTTTGACGCATTAGAAGTTATTCGATGCTTCAATTGTTGCGGATTCCACCATTCGTCTCGCTACTGCCGTAAGTCGCTGGTATGCCCTAAGTGTGCTGAACAACATTCTGTTGGTGACTGTAAATCTGATTTTTTGAAGTGCTTTAGTTGCTGTAGTCTCGGCAAGATTCTGCTCAACAATAAACCTGATCACGCTGCTTGGGATAGGAACTGTCCTGTCTATATCAAAAGCTGACTGCTTTAAAAGTAGATTTGGTAGGTTCCGGATAGCAATTACCCCCTTCTCCCGCCAACTCTTCTGACTGCTTTTCATCTCATATTTATTCCGCTTCTGTCTTCATTTACTATCAAAACGTTAGGGGCCTTAACACTAAAACACAAAAATTTCTCAACGGTGTTTCCTCTATCTCTTACATCAATATTTTTGTCATCACTGAGAGTTGGTTAATCGATTCTGTCAATAATTCCGAACTTTTTTCCCCTCTTTTCAACATCTTTAGATGCGACCGATCACTCAAAACCACATCCAGATCTAGAGGTGGCGGAGTTCTCATTGCGGTAAAATTCAACTTTCATGTGCAGCATATAGATTTGTATTCAATCTCTCCTTTATTTCAGTCTATTCTTGATATCGATATTTTTGCTGTTTTCATAAGTACTTCTGGTGCTAGATTCTGTCTTGTCGCAGTCTACATATCCCAAATTGTGTCTTATGATCACGTGATCACACTGTTTGAGGCACTTGAGCTACTTCACATTACCCATGGACCTGATCTCATTGTGTTGGGTGATTTTAACTTTGCCGAATATGCCTCCTCCCTTTCAGGTTGTACTTCCGAACGTGTTCAAAAATTAAATAATTTTTGCAACTTACTGTCTCTTGAGCAGTTTAACTTTGTCCGCAATTCCAACAATAAGTTACTTGATCTTTTATTGTCATCCAAACCATGTCTGGTTGACAGGAACTGCAATCCAATAGTTGACGAGGACCTCCATCATCCTACCCTTTTTATAAGATTTTCCCGCAGCTTACCTGGCAATTTCCACAAACTTGTTGGAAATAATCTTCATGTGTCCTACAACTTTAGAAAAGGTAACTACACCTCCTTATATGAACATCTTTCTTCCCTATCATGGACCCCTATCTTGACAGACTCATCTGTTGATTCTTCTTTACAGAAACTATATTCTGTTATCTATAACTCATTCAATGCGTTTATCCCTAAGTCCTCTCCGAAATCCAGAACAAAATATCCGCCATGGTTTTCTAATGCTATAATCTCTGATATCAAGCTGAAGTACTCTCTCTGGCGGAATTATAAATCATCTAATGACCCTATTTCTCTTCATCGGTTTAGAATGCTGCGCAGAAATATAAAGACTAATATTCAGACTTCTCATAAATGCTTCTTGAGACGTATTGAGACCGATATTAGGTCTAACCCTAATCATTTCTGGTCTTACATTAATCTACTCCGCAATTCCTCCGGTATACCTTCTAATATGACTTACCTTGGTACTCACAGTGACGGCCAAAATGATGTTGTCAACTTTTTGCTTCTTATTTTAGTAGCTGCTTTAGCGACGTACATGCTCACCACTTTTTGTACCTCAACATCAGGTTGTTGACGTGATCTCTCTGCCTAAACATTTCGTCGAGTCTAATCTGCTTTTTGCTATAAAAAAGGTTAAACCCACACTTACCGCAGGCACTGATCTCATCCCTGCCTTCTTCTTGCGAGACTGCATTTCTGTGCTGTCGACGCCGTTACTTCACATATTCAATCTGATCCTTCAACACAGACGCTTTCCTGTTGATTGGAAATCTGCTCGAATTGTTCCCGTTCATAAAAAGGCGACCGATCCAATGTTCTTAACTATCGCCCATCGCGCTTCTCTGTAACTTCTCAAAACTTTTCGAATTTTGCTTATATAACCACATCGCTTCTAGGATCTCCCAAAAGCTTCACAGCTGTCAACACGGCTTTATTAGAGGGCGTTCCACAATTACCAATTTAACTGTTATGCACCAGTTTCTTGCTGAATCCTTGGATTCTGGTTTCCAGGTCGACGTTGTGTATACCGATTTTAGTAAGGCTTTCGATCGGTTGAACCATGAGATTCTCATTTCAAAGCTACACGCTTTTGGTTTGAGTAACAACTTAGTACAATTACTCAAGAGTTATTTATCTGATAGAACCCAATTTGTTGAGCTGCTTGGCTTCCGGTTGCGTGTCTCAAGTGTCCCTTCGGGCGTACCCCAAGGCTCTGTTCTTGGCCCCTATTATTCAATATCTTTATCAATGATGTCGCACCTACTCTCGATTATCATTGCCTATTGTATGCGGATGACATGAAGATATTTCAGGTTATACGTAATATGTCTGATGCTCTTGTGCTTCAGAAAAGGCTTGATCTTTTGATAAATGGTGTTGGTCTAACCACTTAGATCTGAACGTTTCTAAATGTCACATCGTTTCTTATACCAGAGCAAAGTCCCCAATTCTTTTTAATTATTCTTTTTCAGGCGTCTCCATTACTCGCTCTAGCGCTTTTAAAGATCTGGGTGTCACTTTTGAATCGTCTCTGTCTTTTAGTTCGCACATTCGATCTATTGTTTCATCTTCACTTAAAACTCTTGGTTTTATTATCTTTTATTTTTAAATTCTTTGGGTTTCCTTTTTATAAAAAAATTAGTTTAAACGTCACAATTAATATGTATGAAAACTCTAAATTCGTGATTAATGTTGGTAATGCAAATACAAAATAAAAATAGAAATAAATTTTGTAATTATATTTCTTTTATAAACGTTTAAAAAGCAATTTCTCTATTTTGATCGTAAGGTTAACTAAAGTCTGATTACCTTTAGAATAGGATTGCTCAAACTTAGTAATGTATTACAGCCAACCTGTTTGTTAATCATTTTTGTTTACAAAAAATTAAGCGCGATTGCGGATAAGAACAAAGACGTGTTTAATATTTGACATTTTCGGTGCACAAACGCGTTAAATAAAATTTGAAGGGCGTGTTAAAGTCGAGTTCACGCAATAGAAGTTTAGCTAACCTACATATTTGAGGTTGTTGAACGTTTTTTTTTTGTAAAGGCTTCTACTAGACATGATTTTGTTTTAGTTAATAAATTAGAGTCTCATAATCAAAAGTTATTATTAAAAGAAACGAAGTAAACAAGCAGCTAGCTTAAGCAAAACTTTTATTTTCTGGTAAAAGAAGTGAAACAATTAATTAAACCAATAAAAGCATTTGTGGAATTTTTGCTAACAATTTGTGGTGGTTATACAAATACAATTAAAAGTAATAAATTCCAATTCACCACACAGTTTATAGCAGTAAATTAAAGTTACTTGACTTGGTTAAATTGGAAAATATTTACAATGTTGCAATTTACTTAGAAGTGCAAGTAGTAGAAAAGCAAAGTTATATGCGAACATAACAACGCGTAACAAACTGCTGAATGACGTCATTCTATTGCTATTGTGAATAAACTTTATGTTATAAGAAGCATTTTAGTGACCATTCTTAAAAAGATTTTAAATAATTTTTGTTTCGAAGTTTTGCACTTTAGCCTACATTGTTAACAGAAAATTTATTGAAAGCTGATAATTGCCAACCTAAACATTCTATAAAATTTCCCTATGGGAAAATTATCAACATATTAAGAGCTATATATAATATAAATAACGACCAAACTAGAGAAAATAGTATAAAACATTCGATACAAAAGGACTTATACATTCTGTGTTTGATTATTTTGCTTTCTACAACTTTACTTTTTATAGGCAATCGTCTTATAATTCATATGACGTCATTTTTATGTTAAAAATTAAATTGCAGAACACTATAAAAATTTAATTTATGTATTAATAAAACCGGTAGTTTTGTTACCCGACCTCCACCTAAAAGGAACACACCTTATAATTTCTATAAAAATTTAATTTATGTTAATTTTGAAAATTAAAATTATTAAAGTTAATGCCGCAGTAACTTTAGACAAATACATCAAAAATGTGTTGTTTGCGAATTTTTCCGAGTGAACATTAACATTTGTTAAAAGAAATCAAGTATCTTTTATGCTTCAAAGGCAGCTAGAAATTTACTAAGCTTCTATACAATTGCATTGCAGAGAAGCATGTGAAGTTTCACACCATTTGTGCTACAACTAGTTTAAACCGTAGATCTATGCAAAATATAAACTTTAGAAATTTTTCAATTATATTTGATACTAAAATAAGAAAAAGCGTCGTGCTTCTTGCAAAACCGTAAATTCTGCCATAACGACACGAGTAAATTTTTAGGAGTTAAAACACCATATAAAAGTCAGACATGAGCTACTTGATCTTATAAAGTAATAAAATAGGCGTTCGATATAATACAAGCTATATCGTAAAATGATGCATTTCATCTAATACATGTTGGTGTGTAATTTAATTACCCTAATAACTTTCAGCAAAAATGTGCACATACAATTTTAATATGTGTATGTATTAGGTACATACAGTAATAACAACACACAGAATTACAAGAAAATCTTGTTCACTTAAATAAAAACTTTACTCTACATATAAATGTAAATATAGTTCAAAGTACTTGACTTTACGTATAAGAAATAAAGATGGTGATTTTGCGACGATTTCTAACACACAAATTGAAGTCAGTATGTTGTAGTAAAAAAAAAATAAAATTTTTGTTTTTGGCGTTAATTGGCCACGGTGGCCAGGCGGGTTATCGAATGTGATTTTCAGTACCTGAGCTGAGTAAACAGAGGTGCGGCACTTAGAGCCATAGATGAGAGTTTGGAATTTTCAGAGAACTATGCTTTTTAAAATCTTCTCAGTGATTATAAAAATGTTTTGTTTACTGATGAGACGAATTACTCAGCTCATTTTTGCTAGATAAGCGTCTTATAGAAGTCAAGTACTTACAAATTTTAAAAATTAATCCACATCGTACCTATACTTTGTTACATGAAAAATGAAGTTAACGACAGTTTTAAATTAACATGAATAGGGATTGTACGTAGTTTAGTGGGAAGGGGGTAGCTGGCGTGATAAATTGTCTTTGTGAAATAATAAAATCGAAGTAAAAGGTTGCAAAATCGTCAATAAAAATCGATTAATTTGTCAAAATCAATTGGTGCCAAACAAAGTCACTACGTAAATTAGCTTCTAGCCCCTGTTCATCGAAAGTTTGTCTAGGAGAGTTCTTTTGGATAGACTTACCTTGAAAATACTGACACAAATGTCCCCACAAAAACAAAATCGTACATAAATTAAAAAGGCTCGTTACAATGTGACATTAACAAGATTTATTTCATTTGAGATATAAAAACAACTACTAAATAAATTGGATAAATACCTATGTGTTTAACATTAGTAAATGGAAATCTATTTGATCACGTCATAGTAAAAGAAAAATTATATCAACAGCCTTTTTTAAGGCAGTCATGTATCGAGACATAATACAGTTTATTTTTGAATTCACAAGATGATAGAATTACCCAAACAAAAAGTATACTGAAAAGAAAAAATAAACTCGAAGTAATTCGTTCTATATTTGACCAATTTGTTGAAGTCTGTAATTGACAGTACTCACCTGGTGTTCACCGTAGACAAACGTTTGGCTACATTTCGTAAAAAGTGCCATTTTAGAGTTTATATCAAAACAAAGCGTAGGCGGTACGGTTTGAAGATATGGGTATGGGCTGACGCAGCTACTGCATACGTACTGAACCAAATGGACGATTGACAATAACAGAGAAGTAACCCAAGTACAAAAAGTAGTTCTAGATTTAGTTTCACCATACTATGGTTTGGGAAGAGGTTTTTCACTACGTTTTTTGTTCATTATAACCTTGACATTTTCTTTCCAGATTTTTTAATTTATTCATAACTTAATTGCTTCTTTATTATTACTGTACTTTGTTAATTATAGAATATTGATTGATGTTATACACAACGATGCGCTGGTTTTGTACAATATCGCTGATTTTCTACTTTGCGCTGGCATCCTATATAAATATATCTGAGTTAAGGTGGTTTAATATTTAGTAAAAACAGTTGTATTTAATAAATTGAGTTAAAATAGGCAACCATCTTATTATTCAAAAAACGACCTTAATCAAGGTAAAAACCATCGGGGTTTTTAAAACCACCATACTATCAAAAATAGTAAACGAAAACGATTTTACGTTTATTATGTATTAATAAATAATTTATTGCGTAGCATTGTCAATAAAATCTACAATAGGAACATTTTTTAAACCCATTTTTGTACGTAACACGCACATGCAGTATTTCAAAAACTATTTTAACTACTTTAATCAAACTTAACTTTTGTGTTTTGCGCTGTAAATAAAGTAGGTGAAGCTAAAACAAAAAGACTTTTGGGTTGGCGGGAGCTACGTACCGCATTAATCCGAATTTAATCCTAGTTTTTAAGTCACCGTGTGTAAGTGACGTGTGTACGTCGAGTTTCCTTAATCACCAATCTTAAATTGGTACGCTAACTTTAACTTGGGGTGTAACAAACAAAAACTGAATTTAGACATATTTGATTGCGAAGTCTAATTATTTTGTTGTTGCTAATGTACGCAAGTTTCATGCGACAAAATCTCTCACTTCTCCCAGATTCTTCTAATATTTTAAATGGAATTTGCTATATTTACATGTTTTTTGTCTCTATGATTTGTGCAAAGCAAATATTTTGCTGTTTGTTAGATTGTTTTGACATTAGTTTTGGAAATGGTAATCATGGTAACATCCTTCACAATCGATTAGAATTTGAATCCAAAATAGGTTTAATTCCTTTTTAATTTTTTACAAAATTAGAAAATAATATTGAATGCTACACGTAACAAAACGTGATTTTTTTAACGTTACGCTAATTTTGCAATTATCACATTCGTAACAAAAAATCATGAGTTTCATCACTGGTAACATAAATAACTATGTCAAGACTCCTTTAGTAAAAAAAGGTAAATCGAGGAGGTATCATGTTTTATTTTTTGCAATAGTTATTAACTTTAGTTCCGTTTATTGCCATTATTTTTTGACTGCGCTTCTACTCTATAATACAAATAGATTATGATCTTTTGCCAGCATTTCTTGTGGAATGCGCCTATTTATGATTTCTGAAAAAAGACTCTTTTCGTAAAATTGTTCCTGTTTTAGTAACATGTACACTCATGAAATTTAAAACTTGGACACCACAATTTCTGTAAACAAAAGTTTGCACATTGTGAAGCGGGCTTAAGGGTATCATTTACAATTCTAACAGCAGGTAGTCTCAGCAGGGGTTATCTTATAGAAGGACTGTAGAATGAATCATTACACTAAGCACGTTTTAGAAAATAGGTAATTTACGTTGCTTACTTAATTTTTTCTTTAAAGAATATATTTGAAGGTATCGCTAATTAAACACCATAGCTCGATTAATTATCGAATCAAAATTTTGTTTAGGAAATGTTTACAAAATAAAATTAGAAATAATTTTGATTTAAAAAACGTCTACAAGCAATAACTTTTAAATTAAATCAAAAAACTAAACATGGTTATTTGGGTTGACTGATTATTACTTATTTTTAAATAAATCTAACCTACTAATTATTGTAAGTTATTAAAAAAATCATTAAACTCTCTATTCATAATATTTAGTCCTTACAAAATGTATATTTTATGACGTTTCATTTTTTTCTGTAGTTAATATAAAAAGTGAAAATAATTATAATTAAGATACCAAGTTATAGTTTAAAATTAAATGAAAACGTTTTTTTTAAATAAAGGTATTACTATATAAATAAATATAAGAAATCAATAATGGGTGTGACCTCCATTATTATTGATACATTCTTGGAGGCGTCTGCTCATTGACGCTATCAAGGTATCAATATAATTAATATTAATCGTTTCCCATGCGGTATCAATGGCTGCAATTAGTGCATTACGGTTTACTGGTATAAAATTTGGCCCTTGTTGTCTTCGGATAACAGCAAGTATTCGAGCCCAAACATTTTCGATAATGTTAAAATCTGGGCTTTTGCTGGCCAGGGTAACAGCTCCAAGTTATTTGCTTGTATCCAGTTGCGCACAACCTGCGAAGTATAGGGTCATCATATCCCAATGGTTAATTATCGATTGTTCCAAGAAAATATGTGTAAATAGTAAATGGAATCTACTAACAACAGAACAGAACAACAAACCGAACGGCAATTGGAACATTAATTTGGACGGTGCTACGTACGAATTTTAGAACAGATTCGCAAGTCCTGATTGTTCCACGAACGGTTTGCGGCGTTCCCGCAACTTGTCGGTTTTTTCTCCGACATCAAAGAAAATGCGCGCGAATGCGTTTGCAGGTTTGGACGAATCTAAACAAAACGGCGAACAAACTTATGCGGGAGAATTAAATTATTTATTTTTGTCCTCCCTTTTGTGGCTTTGTTGTGTTTTAAGTAATATTATAGAGTTGACAAAAGAAAAATGTTTTAAAATAATCAGTGTTTAAAAATGCAAAAAAAAATGATGTCCCTATTAGCATCATTTGGGCGAGAAATTTCCAAAATAAAAAAAAGGGAAGTAAATTCATATTCACCGTTTTATGCACCATCTTAACTACACATCCATCAGTATCTACTGCTCAAAACCGTATCTTCCCCATTTTCACTTAATTTCAGTAAGTACACACAAAATCGATTTATCCTCATAACATACAATTCACAAGTAAATCCTTATACTAAACAATATACCTACTTTTATATTCATAGATTACTGCGATCCCTACAATATGTAGGATTATTATAAACATCTTGTATTTTTACTCATTTCCTTCTTAAGTGTGTATTTGCTTGTCATTCAATATTTTGATTTATAATTAATTTCCATATGGCTACACCCAACTAAACGGAATTTTGAAATTTACAAGTGGTGCGCAAATTTTGTACATCAGTATACTGGAGCTCACCGTCGGCTACCGATTTAACTTATACCGCAACGTTGAAGAATTCGATCCTTTACTAGATTTATGTAGATTAAAACAGAAATAACAACAAAATAAAAGTTTAGGTATAAGAGCGAAGCTTTATGCTAGAATTTATATGAACTTACTATTTTGACTAACAAAATTAATGGTTACTTAAACTGCAAAACCTTTTTTAATTGAAAGTAAATAATAATCTTAATACTAACAAAAAAACAATGAATAATTACATCTGTTTTAAACGTATAGAAAACAAATCGTTTCGGGTAATAAACCCCAAAGTAAACAAGTATAATTATTTATATTACATTTTGATACGTTTTTCGTAAAATCGAAACAAAAACAATTTTTCAAAGTATAAAATAACACCACGAAGCAATCGTGAACGGTTATTAACTATAAAATATAACAACGTTTATAATTGTATGGTGCAACAGGTGGTTTGTACATCCTTTCGTTGTTTGCTGCTATGAAATTATTACACGTATTGTATCTTATTATTAACGTTTAGAAAATCGTTATAAGAGTATTAGAAATCATTTTTATAGTATGTACACATAAATTAATTATTCTTATTTAATGTTATACTTTCGTTAATTTTAATGTAATTTAAATAATCAGATTTAAGTCGAATCAATACTTTAATATTATTAAAGCAAGTAAATTTTATTTACAAGAAATACTAATAAAGTTTTCAATTCTAGAATTTACAAGTGAAAGAACGTTTACATAAAAAACTGTGTTAACAGTTAAAATAAAATAAGCCTAATATACAGTTTTTTGTACCTGAACTAATAACTAAACTGTAAAACCTCAACCTGAAAAGGCGTTAGTTTCTTAAGACTTGTGCAAGTACAAGATTTACAACATTTATTTTGCGTCGGGTAACCACAGCGAAGATGTAAAAAGAGAAGACAAAGTATTAGCAAGTTAGTCAGCTACCGTTTCAGATTAAGTTCAGGCGGTGGTCAATAGTATTTAAGTACGATATCAAGAGAAAAATCAGGTTCAGACGGTCGGTCGTTTTATATCGCGTGATATTTAAACGCAACTTCTTAATTATTTGTATATTCAAAAAATACTATTCAGCTGCCTTAGTATCTGCGAAAAGAACTTCAGCTGTAGGTAAAAAGCCATTCTGGCTAACTTATTTTGAGTGTTACTTCAAAGGTTAATCTTAATCAATCAAATCTTTAGCTAAATATAATCTTTTGAAAAATCAAAGATTTGCTCATGAAATCATTATGTAAACGTGACATAAAAAATCAGACAAACAATTCACCTCTACGCAAAATATGTTTGTTATCTGTAATCGATGAAGGCAGATAACGGTCAAACGTAATTATAATTGTAGATGCTTCATTTATTGTGGTCATTTGCAGCATTGTTTTAGAAATGTTCCTATACGTAAGCGATAATTCTGTCATCAAATGGACAAAAAAGTCATTAAAGATCACATGGTAAGTTGCAGGTGCATCACTAGATATTTCTTTTTCAAGTATCATTGTTTAAACAAATGTGTCTGTTTTGCAACGTCAGCGTGACACATAACCAGAGGTATTGGAGTCGAAGGGTAAGACAAAACCTGGTCAATATCCAAAGTTTTTTTCTAATGAGATTCTTAATAATTGCCCACAAATATCACGCTGCATTTTAACTTCAACCAATTTTCTAGACATTTTCATTTTTGCAAATGGAAAAATTTTATTTTGCCTTATTTAATTTTCAAATCTTGTAGAATTGTTTGCACATCTTCCAATAAATTTTTTTCTTTGTTTATTGCCGGCGCCTATACTGAGGAATATTTTTTGGAGCAGATTTACCTGACGATATATTAATAAAAATAATAAGTAAGGAACTCCTTTTGTTTTCTTATTTTTCAAGTATCTCTAACTATGTTGAGCCTTCTTTAGGAGTGTACGGAGCAGAATGTCAGGCAAACACCATGTGGATTATTCCGACAACATTAATGTTAGTTCATCGTATGTAAAGTTTGCCCTTATACTTATTCACTAGTTAATTGACGTAATAACCTGTTTTTATTTATTGTTTATACACGAAATAACTCTTAGACACTTTCAAAAAAATTGAACCCAGTCAGCCGAAACGTTGGAGGAATAATACACATGGTGTCTGCCTGATATTCTTATTTGTACATTCCTTCAGAAAGCTCAACGTAATTTGAGGTACTAGAAAAATTAAAAAAATTCTACGAATTGTTGAAGTTGATTACTGAAAAGATTTATCTTGCTCTTGTGGAGCTCAGCAGTGTGATTCTTTTAATCTAGTATTTTCCTAATGATTTTTGAGCGAAAAGTTAAACTATTTGTCCAATGCTTTCTAACAGAAATGAAATTATTGGTGACGAGAATAATTCTGTTAATTGATTATGAAGAACAAATTAGCGGTTTAGGCAAAGCATCTTTAAATAGTTCAAAGTTTGCTGTTCGTTAGGGGAAATCAGTAATCATAGCAGTGCTGATAGTATCAACAATAATATCTACATCTTCAGCTCTTTTTTAAACGTAGTGGTGTTTAATGTCTATGAATTCTTGGCTTCTAGCTAATTCAGTTACTGGCCCATTGTAATATGGATACCAGATTTAACCCCATAACATTTGCATGAATTCCGCATGAGAAAACGTATTTCCAAACAATGCGGAATGTACACAAACAGCGACAGAATTTTATCAATCTCAATGTACTAATACTGACAACCAGGAGGGATAACTCAAGTTACCCTGCTGACTTTACAAATAACCTACTCATAGCGTATAAATAGTATCAGGACCAACAAAAGACAGTAGAGTACACATAGACAGTTAGCAGTTACTACAAAGCGTACACACGTAGTACGCGTATATATCGGTGTCAATAATCGCGCTATCTATAATATAATATATATAACCAGTGTAAATACTGTACATATTACAATGTAAGTTTTGTCGCCAATAAATCATATATCAATCATCAATTTACCATGACGGCATAGTGGATCGTGGACATCTTCGTCATATTGTTTTGTTGGGGGTAGATGAGCGAAGATATGGAAAAAAATAGTGTTTTCGGGTGTATGAATCTTGTTGTTTATGTGAGGCGTTTTTGTTAGCGTTGCTGCGGATGCTGTGGTGCTACTGTGGATGGGATTGTGAGTGTTGCAGCGTATGTGGCATTTGTAGATGTTGCGTTTCATTTTGATGAGTTGTTTGTTCGGTGACGGAATTGGAAAAACGACTTGTGTGTGTGTAGTCCTTCAGTCGATGTACGTCATATGTGCGTTGTGTTGGTAGGCGTAACGTTGACTGACGTAGTCATAACAGTCACTGTGTTGGCGGAAGTAACGTTGATTGCGTAGTATCGACGGCATAGCGATGACGGGTGTTGTTGCGTTAGTGCGCGTATTGTTGACGGTTGGAGCGGCAGCAAGCGTAACAGATGCAGTGGAGATCGTTTTTCCGTTTATTTTGTATGCTAAAAAAAATTTAATGTATACCAGCGATTGCGTTGCCACTACTGTGGTGTCATGGTGGATTGATGATGCCTTTGTAACCACATGTTCGGTTGGAAGGTAAACGCCCGCTGCGACTAGTATATTTTTTATTGTGGACATTTGCATTATAATATGTACAATATTCACACAAGTTATATTTACATGAAGAGCGCGATTACTGACACAGATAGAAACACTACTACGTTACTACGTGTGTGCGCTTTGTAGTAACTGTCTATGTGTACACTACCGTTTTTGCTGTTGCTGATCCTATTATTTATACACAATTAGTCAATTATTTGTAAAATCAGCAAAGTCGCTTGAATTATTTTTCATGGTTGTCAGTATTTGTACATTGAAAAAGTACTGACGTTTGTTACGGTTTATTTGTAAACAAACTAAAATAAATATATAGCAATGCTAGATAATCTACCGGCAGCTCTTCTTAGTTGGGAGTAGTCGTAGGTTGATTGAGAATCGTTTGAAATCGAAGCCTCTACACTGCTCAAAAAATTTATAAAGCGTCACCTAGGATTATGTATAAGAAATATCTAGCGCCACTAGGAACTCGTAGATACAAAAACAAACCGTACGTGCATAGAAATATGTATATTGTTTAAGCGACTAGAGTTTAATTAACACATATAGACACACATAGACACAACAATAGATAATATCATTTAACATGAATACCAAAATATCGTTATCAAACAGTAATAATTCACGAGAGCGAGTTAAAACACAAATATAAATTCAAGGCACAAACGCCCCCAAATAGGTTAGCGTATTTGACCGCCGATAACACCGATGAATCCCTGCAAGTGGTTCACGCGACAAAATATTGTTCAAAAGGTGTTTAACAGCAATTACGACAAGTACCGGACCGTGGCCGATTTTTTAAGTAGATTAAAAGCGCACAAAATTAATCGTACTTAAAAGATCCTTTAAGTTTACAAAGTTATTTATAAGCGCCCAAAAAGGTACGTTGTTAAACGCACGACTACGACATATACATAAGACGCGACAAAATTTATGAATCACATGCATAAAAAATTAACTTAGCTTGTGAAAGTAGGAAGTCTTCAGTGTTCGATAGTTAATCGGTAAAGATAACAGCTCTCGTATCCAACTCTAATGTTTGAGCATCCAACCACAAAAAAGGAACAGCCAAAATGGACTCCGATGATAACAGTTGCTAGGCTGCACAAAGAATTAGATAAACGGCTTATCTTAAGTGGTGGCCTTGACCCGACGATGGCTTCAAGGTAAGTTGATTAACCATTTAATTATACGTTACAAATTACTTTCTAATTAGTTTATTAAGTTTTGAATTAAATTCTAACGGTGGTGTGATATCCACTTCGATATGTTATAATTTTTATATTATTATCATTGCCAGTATAACTATTATTAAGTATCCATTGACTAATTAAAACGGAGTACGTCAAAAGATAGACCAACACAAAAAAAAAGAAAAGGTGCTTGCAATTAACAGAACTGGTAAGAACAAATATTTTATTAAATCAAAGAAAAGTAAAAAAAAAGGTACGTACACCGGAACAGGAATTGAAGACTTATTCTCTAATTAAAATGGGATGATTTTACTTTAATCGATTTTACAAAGCACATGTCTAATTGTTCCATTTTTAGACAGCATTTTCCATGTACACCTTTTCACAACGGAGCGTAGATCGGAAATGGAATGTAACTTTGCGAGAGAATGAGAACAAATCATTGGAACCGGCAACTCCAAACAACCAAAATCCCCAAAACTATTCAATATAAAAATGCATATTCAGACGTATTAGTGTAAACACGGCGGCTTATACTGTAGGGAGAAGATTGCTCAATAATAATAAGTTTTCTTATGCGGAAATTATGCGAATGTTATGGGGTTAAAGCTTGCAATACATGTACGACGATCATTGTCAAAATAAGGAATAACTTTTGAAATGTCAAACTTTGTAATCGAAAATGACAAACAAAACATCCTGTACATTTTTGTTAGATCGATGTAAAATTAAATTCTCTACAATTTTGCTATACATGTTTGTCTACCCAAAACCATGCAACTCGTTTTTATCAAAAATTATTATCGTAAAATTAAGTAGGCGGTAAAATGTGAACGTCAAAAGTTTATTATTGACACGGTTGTTTTAGTAATTGTTCATTTTATTACAATTTTATCGTATATTTCTATTTTTAGTAATAATGAGTGAGTTTTCGACAGCAGAAGTTTTTGAGTAAAACTCGTATACATTAAGTACCCATAGTTTTTCACGTAGATTCAGAATAAAAAAATAGAAAAAATATGTGTTTCCATTTAGAATATCACAAAAATGGGACACCCTGTATAATTAAAAATATTTTTAAATTGTATTTACTGAGGAACCTAAAAGAATGGTCAAAAGTGATTATGAATAAATCTAATATTTATAGGCCGTCTATACACGTATGTATGTAGAACAAATAAAACTTTTCATAATTTTATTATATCATTATTTAGGCAAAATGATCATTAGATTTTAAATTAGTAAGCTAGGAAGTAACTTATCCGACGATACGTACAAAATAAAACAAACCTGGAAACACTTCACAGGTTTATTTGAGGACACTTTTACGTCTATAGTACGAGTAGTTTTGTATCAGTACTCTTAAAAAATTAAGCTAAAACAAAGTTAAGCTTTGGATTTAAAAATGGAAAAGAACGTTCTAATCCAATCAATTGTAGTTTTTTAAGATAAAACTAAAAACAGGATTATTGCAACTTTCGTGGAAGCAACTTAATTCTTTTACAATTTTCGTTAATCGCTGCGCATATATATACAGGGTGTGGCGCGAAGAGTTTTGATTAAAAGTAATAGCGGATAGAGTTATGTTAAAAATCTGAAATTACGAAGTTATAGGTTTTCGATGACGCCGAGTTCAAATATAATATTGTCCTTAATGTGGCACTTCCGGTTATACCGGAAGTAGACGTCAACTTTGTTATTTTAAATGGAACTTAGTATTTTTATTTTATTTTCGGATTCTACATGAAATTTTAGATTAAATTTGTGAACAATGTCCTATACCAAAAATGAAGTATTTTCGAGATATCTCGATTTTTTTAAAATTTTGAAAAAATCTAGTCTACATTGAATACCGATATCTCCATTAATAACAAAGCTAGTGACGTGAAATTGTAACTAATAAACAACAAGCGCTTGCCCGTTAACTCCATGTGTCCAACTCATTGATATTTCATACAGAGTGTTTAAAACTTAGCTGCCACCGTGGCCAATTTAAATCATTTATAAGTTGCTTACTTTAAATAGAACACCCTGTATTTTATTACATTTTTCGCTGTATTTTTTAAGCCAATTGGTTTGGTATCAGTATTCCCTATACCTAAATCCAACCAGTTTTGAGATATTTCATTATCTTTGTTTAAACATAACAACACTTAATTATTTCAACATTAGTAAAGGGTAGGCCATGATTTCCATTATTTAAGGTGATATTTTGATATTTTTCATAAGTTATTAATTCTGAAAAGTAACAAATAGCCTGAAAGGATTATTAATTATGGATATCATTAAAAACGTGGATTAGGTATTTTGTATTAATTTAATTAGATAACTTACAAACAAAAATAACTAAATGTAATATTAAACAAATAAAGTTTTATAATAAGTGTTCAAAATTAGCTCCATCTACTTCTAAACATTTATGAATCCTTTTCATTAAGCTACGTCTTGTAATTCTGGAAATATGGTCGGGTGTTAGAGAATTAAAAGCAAGTAAGACTCTTTGCATCATATCTTCCTTTGTCGTAACAGGTTTGGAAAATACCTGATTTTTAATGTAACCCCAAATACCAAAATCTAGAGGAGCCAAATCAGGAGAGCGAGCTGGCCAACAAAACGGACCTTGATTGGCAATCCATCTATCATCAAACATGTCGTAAAGATGGTCAGCAACACGCCCAAAGTTATGAGGAGGTGCTCCATCTTGCTGATACCAAGCTGAAGTCGCCTCTCCATTTCTTAAAGTATGTAACGCGGGTCGTATGACTTCTTCTAAAATGTCGCAATATCTTTCACCGTTTAAATTTTCATCATAAAATTTTATTGCTAAAATTTTATCGTCTTTTATTGCACAAAAACATTAAAACTCCAACTATCTTGGAAAGAACGTTCTTTAATAACATGTGGATTTTCATTAGACCAAAAATGGGAATTATGTCGATTAAATAATCCATTTTTGCTAAACTTTGCTTCATCACACCATATAACTTTTTTTATGAAGTTTTCATCCTCTTGGGTCTTCATTAAAAACCATTCACAGAATTGCACCCTTCGAGGAGGATCATCTAATTTTAAGTGCTGCACCAAATGATACGAAAATGGTTTCCATTTGTGTTTTTAAAATGCGATGAATTGTTCTCGTCGACAAAGTAAGATCTCTTTCACAATCTCTAATAGAGGCATTTGGAGAGGCCGTAAAATAACCCAAAACATTAATTTCGTTTATGTCATTGTCCACTAGTGGTTTATTTTTATTAATTTGTGTCTTAAATTGACCAAACTGACGGCAGTTTTAAGCAATCTTCTTACAATATCACCAGTTGCATTTGGTCGATTTGGATATCTTTCTGCAAAAACACGACAAGTCCTTTCAACAATTCTATTACACTCGCCGTAAATAATAATAAGATTTAGGAAATCATCATTAGTAAACCCTACATTTGCCATTATTTATTATGAAATACAAACTGGTAAAGAAAACTGTCAAAACAACATAAACATTAACGTTCTAACTATCAAATCTTTGACAGCCATGGCCTACCCTTTACTAATGTTGAAATAATTAAGTGTTGTTATGTTTTAACAAAGATAATGAAATATCTCAAAACTGGTTGGATTTAGGTATAGGGAATACTAATACCAAACGAATTGGCTTAAAAAATACAGCGAAAAATGTAATAAAATACAGGGTGTTCTATTTAAAGTAAGCAGCTTATAAATGATTTAAATTGGCCACGGTGGCAGCTAAGTTTTAAACACTCTGTATGAAATATCAATGAGTTGGACACATGGAGTTAACGGGCAAGCGCTTGTTGTTTATTAGTTACAATTTCACGTCACTAGCTTCGTTATTAATGGAGATATCGGTATTCAATGTAGACTAGGATTTTTTCAAAATTTTAAAAAAATTGAAATATCTCGAAAATACTTCATTTTTGGTATAGGACATTGTTCACAAATTTAATCTAAAATTTCATGTAGAATCCGAAAATAAAATAAAAAATACTAGGTTCCATTTAAAATGACAAAGTTGACGTCTACTTCTGGTATAACCGGAAGTGCCACATTAGCTTCGTAATTTCAGATTTTTAACATAACTCTATCCGCTATTACTTTTAATCAAAACTCTTCGCGCCACACCCTGTATAGTTCTGAACTTATAATTTTTGACAAACTTAGGCAAAAAAACAAAAACAACAACAAAGTTATTTAGTTTTACGAAAATAATCTATTCTTATAAAAAAATAATCAACATAGTCATAAAAGTCAATACATACTATAATTGAAAGACAAAAAGATATTTTTCGTTTATGAATAATAACAGTAATAATTGAAAACTTTTAGAAGAGTTTCGACCAAGCGAATGTGCTGACCGCGATACAAAGAAAATTAAAACCATTAATCAATTCGTGTAACCTAATCTGTTTAAAAAACATTTGCGAGATAAAATCGATATAAAGCATCGCCATTGCTGAATGATTAATTTGATCATTATTTTTTTAATTTAAATTAACATTATTTCGATAATTAATATATCTGATATTTTCAATTTTCTTAAAATTATAAATTATTTTGCAGGTGCCTCGTATATAATATCATTGTTCCATTATTATTTTAAGTCTTTTCAAGCGCTCAGTTATAACGTTAAGATACAATTACAAAATTCAATCAACATTTATTACCTTATTTGCATGAAAGCTATAAACACTAATACAAAAGCGTATAGAGAGAACAATGCTTTACCAGTGTATATTTGCCGATCTTTCAAGAAGGCAGGTGGTTTTGACTGCATTGTCAGCATACAACCGGTTGCTAATTATAAAAGCAAATAATTTAGAACTGGAGTGTTAATTATTATGAGAAAAGTTGAGTGGAGAACAATATCGGCAATATGAAAAGATGCCGAGGATACAAGTATGCAATAATTAAATTAACAAAATGTATTTTCACAGATAATTTAACAAAATTAGGTGGTTTAGGTTTGGTTAGAGGCCTTACTTTATAATTTTGTTCCGAATTATAAAAATAACTTGTATGACATGTGCACTAATAATGATTACCATCCTCATGTATCCCATGAGACAAATGGCAACGTATCTTCTTTCAATGTTTGCTCTGAAACACAAAGTTGTTTAATTTAGAAATTGTCCATTTTATTGAAGTATATTGTATTACCAACTGCTGTAACTGTTCCCCATAATTAAGTTCTATTATATCCAGATATTCAGCGAACTGTATAAGCAATTTTGTAATATATTAATATTTTTCCATAAAAATTGGCAATTTATAAATTGTATTGCTTTGTTTGTAAGAAATAATTGAAAATTATTTATTATTAGTTTATGTTTTCTTTGGCATCGTAAACAAGTATGTTATTTTTTAATAATAAATTAGTGTGATACTGGAAGTTTTATTATTGAAATTAGAAATGATATTATTATTTTGGCTTCCCCTATTATACTTTTCATTAATATAAAATTTCTCAATACTAAATTAGTGTAGTAGTAATTAATTAGAAGTTATGTAATGTAAGGAAGGTACTTGAAAAGGTGATAAATATTCTGCATTTTGTTTTGTCAAAAAAAAAATATACAGTTTTGTCTTCCAATTTACAAAACAGTTTTTAATTGTGAATATTTATATTATTTCGTTTCCAGTTCAACCGGAGACGGGACAAGCGATCCTCTCTCAGCATCCCGACTTTACGGTATACCTTGTTTGTGTGGCAAGTAAGGTTTATTTGTAATCAAACTTAAAAATTAGTAAGCAGCGTTGAAACTTGGCCAGCAGCTCGAGTTGTCAAAAAGTGGTCGTGGGATTAACTTACGAATAGTTAGAACAAACGCTTTCACACTACGGAGATAATTTATGAGAGCGCCACCTAGTACAACGTGTAAGAGATCTTCCAGAGCAACTAGGAGCTCATATAGACAGAAACAAACCGTAGGATGGTAGAAATGTAATTATAGAATGACTAAGCCCCAATAACAACGATATATAAATATAGACACAAATAGATAAAGATATAAAGCACAATACAGAGTGTCCCAAACAAAGTGGCCTATTAGAAGTTTATGGAGAACTAATCGTATTTAAATTTTGAAAATTTGTGATAATATATTATTTATACTGATCCTTAATTGTAAAATAGTTTCACTTATATTGCACTTTCGGTTGTGCCGGAAGTCAACATCAACTTCTTTATGTTAAATGGAATGATATGTTTTTTATGATATTTTTGTATTTAGCTCTTAATTTAAAACAACTTTTATTAAGGTTTGTAATATCTACTTTGCATAGTTTTTGAAATATCGTTACATTTTTTAAAATATATTGATTTGTAGGATATTTTTTTAAAATATGAATTTTTAAAAATATGCTACAAACCAAAATTTTTTTTTAAGATTAATTTCTATCCATATGCCCAACAGGTGGTCTGCAAATTTGTATAGACAAATGGCGGTAAACAGAAGTTTTACAAAAACGTGGAATGATAGCAAGATACGGTACTTACGACTCTAAGAATATTATAAGTGCTTATCCTTCAATTTCAATGGGATGTTTCTTTTTGTTTTATCTAACTAATATTCTAATCTTCTAATCCTTTAAATTTCGGATTGGAAAAATTAATAAAATTAAAACTCTAGCTTTGTTTGTTCATTTGAAACAATACAACGTTATCAAACAAGAACAAACGAAAAAATATGCAAAGACGTTTTCTAACTTAATTTTTGGTCATTCGTAACCGCAAACAAAAAGCACTCAAAACACGATAGTTTTCCGGGAAATACATTTAGTTTACTTACAGTTGGTTTTCCTCTGATGAGCCTAATAATCCGTTTTGGGGTATACACTAAAACTTCCCAGATTTATATCATTATTACACCAAATTTATTTCACCAGAAACCTTTTTATTACGCAGATTCAATCGTTCGATGCTTTTACGGCATGCATTGCAATAATTAGTTCGCAGTTGTAAGAGATATCGACTAGTCCGCTAGTGTTTGTTTAGACATCTTATTTAAATTGGACGAAAAATCTTTTTAGTTTCGCCAACTGGCTTGTTCCTTAACATTATTATCAACGCAAACACTGTTGTGCATACTTCATTACCTGGCAATTGTATAATTTCAACAACATTATTCCGCTAAGTTACGTTCTTACTTTTACTACACGTTACTAATCTAGAGTCTGAATATTGAATAACTTAAGAATACTAAAATACAAACTGGGGACGTGTATCTCCCTTGCTTTTAATTTCTACATACACATAAAAACTTACAAAAAAAATACGTTACAGTTCTGAAAAAGATAATCAATTTGCAAGTTTAGAATTTAAGTAAAATGTGTGTTTTGCGACATCTCGTGTAAATATTGACACGTATGAATAGTATAAACTTAGAAAAATGCCAACAGTTAACTGTAACGGCATGCGTGTGTTAAAGTGCAAAGCGCTATCTAAGCGATGGCTTTAATGCTTGTAACACACGTTGCCGATAAAGCCAAGATAACTTGTACAAAAGTACACACGCAACAAGAGAACACCTGATGCAGCATTTCGTTCTTATTGTGACTTCATTAGAGGTGTATACTTAAGTGCGGTATACGACTGTACCAGACGGCGGTTGGTCTTTTAAGCTCTCGTAAAGCAATAAACATAAGTAAAATGTGTGTCTTGGGACATCTTGTGTAAACATTGACACATATGAATAGTATAAACTAGAATTTAACTGTGTTTGTAATCAGTATACTGTAGAGCTAGTCAAAACAAAATATCCAATTTTACTTTAACATGTCACCACTTTTTGGTGAAAAATTGTTTTTTTTGTACGCGCAAATGATTTTGAGTTAGTAAAAGCTCTTTTAGATTGGATTAGACTATAGTTTTAAAGTATTTCATTTACATTGCAATGCACGTGTGTTCATGGTCATATTTGTCGGAATATTGTTTTTGGTCATTTGATATTTTTAATTCAGTTGATGTGGAGAATCGCTTATCGTCACGTTCAAGCAATTAAGGTTTTGTTGATACGCCGATTTTAAAATTTTCACACTCGATTTCTTCGAATTTAAGCATCGCATGTCGCATTTTGTTTTGCTATTTCAAAGGTTTCTTTGTTTGTTCCCTGGAAAAACAGATCGGTGTCGGCCGCCGTTATCAATTAAATAGAGATTTGTTTTGACTAAAGAATAACATACGGATTATACCCACGTTTGAAAATCCTGTGTTGTTGGTTTTGTTTCTTACTTCTAAGAAAATGTTAGCTCAATAATGTTTGTAATGTCTTTGTGAAAAAAATGATAAGAAAAGATACTCGCTTTCCTTACTTGATTGTTAATAGTTTTTAAGTTAGTCTTTAAGCAGATTTACTATAAGTAAGATGTAGTTATTTGACGTGTACCGAATAGCGCGGATAATGTTGTTAAATTTAAACAACCGTGAGTGCCAAAAAGTGTACGTTTATGTATAATTATCGAGGCGCAAGTGCAATAATAAAGTTAAGTGAACCATAAATAAAAGAAACTTACGTTTTGCTACTATTATGAGATTATCGTTCGATTTAGTTAAAATAATCGAAATAAACGCATAGCGGATGAATTGACGTCCTCTTGAGTCAGAGAATTATGAAGGGAATAATGTAATATCGTCATGAAGCATTAGATCGAGATCTTCGTTTTAGCAAAAAAATTCCAAGTAGATTATTCATCAACCAGTAGTTCATCTTCCGCATTTTAGATTACAAGAAAGAAAACCTTAACTGTAAGTACCCTTTTACTTCAGACACTTCTGTGAGTTAGTGACTTTCGTTATGTTTACGCGTATTGGAGTTAATTAGGTACTGTGTAGGTTATATATAGTATTTTAGGGTTGTAGTGGTTTAGCATAATTGAACCCAATTTTTGTATTAGTTTTAGGAACGCGGAGTAAAACTTTCCGTCTCGCCCGGTACCGGAGTAGTTTAGCCGTTTTGGCATATTTGTTTTTTTGTTCTATTGTGTTGATAAGCGTCGGAAAACATTGTAAAATATTAGTTAATAGAAAACTGGTCATACTTATGTTATTCTTGCATTGCTTTGAATGTTTGCATTTTCCTTTTTTTTTTAGTGAACATTTGACAGAATTAATTAAAAGATTAGGGTGGCGCCTAACTATCCCGACAATGACTCAAATTAAGGACCTTTAGTCTTCGTAAGAGTAAGTGAGAGACAATTTTGATTCCACCCCTCGCCGACGGGTTAGCTTGAGCATTCGTCGTGTTGCGTACTTGATCTTCAAGTTTTGTGGTGTAATAAATAACAACATGATTCGAGCTCTTTTCTTGAAGCAAACAAAAGCTTTATTAATACAGCAAAACCAAACGGCAATATGAGTTAAATAATTCAAAAAAAAACACAACACTACAACTGATTTAAAAAATATCAAATGACAAATGTGCTTTATCAACACAAACGAAGTCTGATTAAAATACAGTACAACTCACTTTAAACAATCATTTCCATAAGACCAAAATCATTTACGCGTAAAAACATTCAATTTTCACTAAACAGAGATGACAATATGGTTAGAAAATTGGTCACGAGATGGAATAAACCAAAAAATAAAAAACATATCTAAAATCAAAAGGCAGTTTAAAGAATTGTATAAATACAAGTAAACATACATAAAAACTCATTTAAACCAATGCTTCTATAATAATTAAACATACAAAAAATCAAATTTGTTTAATTTCGGGCATCGACTTGTAATAAACAGTGACGTCGCAATTCATTAAAGTACGTTGAACCGTAAATATTTAAAAATTGAATTGATTCTTTCAGTTAAATGTGTATAATAGCAATTTTTTCAGTTTTTTAGGGATCTTCCTGTGACGGAGGTGAAATAAAACTGCCTTTATAGGTGTAGTATTGCCGAAGTTTCTTCCCAAACAAATAGGTGTTTTATCAAAGCTAAACTCCTCTTTAAGACTACTATTCGTTATTTTTATTTACATAACGACCTAAAAAGGTAATTTAGCCTTGATAAACCCACAATTTATTTGATGCGAAACGTCGGGAAAAAAATCTCTAAAAAATTTGTCAGTAAATATTTAAAGAATTGTTAACATTTTGTTTTAATCAACTCCATTATGCTTCTATAATTAATCCTAACCTATTTCATTTATTTAATTGTCTAATATTTGCGTGTTACTGTTCTTGTTAAATTTAAGTCACAGTAGGTTAATTTTTGGTACCTATTCAATTAAATTTAAACCCATTTTTTTAATTAAAAATTAATTGAAAAGTTAACTAACCCTGAGATTATTGTTATTTATTTAAAAAAATTTTCAAAGCTCACCTTAAGTAAAATAATTTAGCTTTTATTTAAGTATTAATGAATTTGAGGCTTATATGTTGAATTTTAAAATGTTAACATTTCTAATATAGGTAACATCCATGTCTTTCAATAACTAACATACTAAAAATTAATTTGAATGATTTCGTGAGAGTATGTCATTATTTTTTTATGATTCACAACTAAGATTCTAAATTACAGCACATCCATCTGTAAAATTACTTAATTAAAATTTTATAAGTTTGTTAACTTACCTACTTTTATAAACCAAAAATTTCAATTGCAAAACTGGTTATTTAATTATCTGTTATATTCAGAAAACTTAATTATAAAAATGAAATTGCATTTATATAGATATTTATTTTTTATGTCCGTGTAATAATAACATTTACGACCGAAACAAATAAATCTAATTATAACATAAAATTAATTTATAAAACTCAAAGTAATTTTTCTACATCCATTCAGAAAATATACACTTCTAATTCGTATATTTATAAACAGGCACGTCATTCAATCAAATGCTTATTGTACTGCACTTCTATGCAATAAAAATGAATTGCGTTTGTTATCATTGAATAAATTGTTTGAAACTTTCCTACTTCTCAAAAAATAAATAAATTTAGCAAAAATAAACAAATGAACTGAATAAACAAAAATGTTTTAACATTAATCAATTTTTCTTTTGTTTATGTATTTTCTGGAACATGAATAAATATTCATACAATATTCGGTTTTAATCTGATAAGTTAAACCATTCAGAATATAGTGGAATTTATAAATTAGATTGCTCTTATGGGAAATACTTATTGGCAAAACTACTAAAAATTTCAACATCCATGTAAAATAACACATTAAATAAAAGTAATCTTGATGCATTAAGAAAGCGACTGCCGAATTTAAGTCAACAACTTAACTCAATGAGAAACAGAAAGGACCAAACCAAATTTCATAATAATTTGTTTAAACCACGGATACTCATTGCTAGTCTGGCGGACCAGCACGGGCCCGCATCACAATTTGGCCGGTTTTTGATAATTATTATCTGACCGAGTTAAAAAAAATTTAAATAATTTGAATATTCTTTTATTCAAGTTATAATTTTAAGATGAAGAACCTTTCATATGATCTTCAAAAATTGGTAACCAGCGACCTGTCACTATGTTTACAACAATTTCTTAATGGCTTTATTTTGTCAACTATTCTACTGCATATTTGTAGGGGTAAAAGTTTCTGTTTGTATGTACCAAGGATATAAATCAACACTTTCAAGCCTGATTACAAAAATTGTTGTCCAAACTGTAGGCGAAGGCTACAATTATGTGAGGGTTTCAAAGTACTTTACATCTGTAGTGCATACAAAATTGTTTGCATTTCATAGTAACTTTAAGTCTAACTTTTTCATGTCGCACCACACTATACAAGTTTATACTGATCTTCTGGGGCACCACACATAACACTTACATCACAATACAATATTTAAAATGTACCATCAAATTAATAAATAAATGTCTATAATTGTTTACTATTGCGTGATTGACCATATATCTTGAAGGTGTAAGAGAAACCTAACAGTTAATATCGCCTTTAAGCTAATTTTTCGAATCTTGTGATTTGAGAATTTTAAATCTACGGGACAACCAGCCCTTGATTTTTATAGAACCGCACGACTCTAATCGTTTAGCCAGTGAATGACAATACGGATTAAAAAAGGAATAAACGCTTTCATGGCAATGGTTAACTATACCTAAACATTGTCAAGAATTCAACAAGCGCCTAAAAAAAATAAGTTCTAAAAAAAAAAATTTTTTTACACATTTATAAACAAAGTGGGTGTCAAAATGTTTCACTTTTCTTAAATAGTGACAAAAACTTTGTAAGTAATTAGTTAAGAAAAGTGAAATCAAAATTTTTCATAATATTTCAAATTTTTTAAAATCCGAAAACACGTAACAACGTCATTCGCTACAAAAAATCATACGTTCCGGTACTGGTTACATAAATAGAAATGCTTTTATTTAATTAGTGAAATCGTGCATACAATTATTATTGGTTTTGTTGTACTTTAGTTCACAATATAAAATTGCTACAGCCTTTTCCTAATCTATTAGCATTGAAACAATAATTATGGTATGTGGTTAGAATAATTAATGAAGGTAGAATAGATGTCCTTGATGAAGCTCGGAGTGGTCTGCCTTTTTTGTTTTCAACTGTGACTATAGCGTTTTTTTTTAATTTTCCAAATTTCTTCTATTTATTCCTTATCTGCAATTACGGATATGGAAACTTTCATTACTATGTAAAATTCCTATGTCATGAGCGCCACTCTAAAAAGGATACAGTTTTAAATAAGAGTAATTTTAGATTTCACAATAATAAACATCAATATGTTACGCACCTTTGGTCGGGTCCTTTTCTTCCTAACTTTGAAATCCATCCCGATTTATTAATTAATCTTGAATTAAGAAAAGCGTCCGCCCAAAGTATAATCCTAAATAGTACACACCCTTTGTATCGGTTTTCAACTTCAGAGTTTCCTTGCCTGTTTATTTCCGATCCTCTTGACTGGCAATTCATTCTAACGTAACTTAAAATAACATAGTTTGTCTTCTTGTGCCTTGGAATGTCATCTACATCGTAGTTCTAGAGCCGAGTGATGAGTAGCTTAAGATGGGCCCCAATGACTGGTCTTGGAAATTTGAAATTGGTGATAAAGACAGTCGTTGCTAAAAACCAAAGAGCGTATGCAATGATGCGTAGGAGTTTTTCTTCAAAAAATTTGACTGATGAGTTCTACTTAGCAGGTTGTACTCATACTGATTAAAGGGAACGGGTCTAGCATTGCACCGGGCAAGTCCGGTTTATCGGGTGTTCTTGAAGGTAATATTGCAGATCTGATTGGGACTCAGAGTTTCTTCCTTTCTATTAAAGTTTTCTGAATGTTTAAAAACAAGTAGCAAATGCTGTAATTATAGAGTGACACACTTGCAATACTGTACAGGGTGTAACACGAAGAGTTTTGATTAGGAGTTATGGAAGACAGAATTTTATTAGAGATTTAATATTACATCAGTAATGAAACTAGTATTTTTTATTTTATTTTAGAATTCTGCAGTAAATTTTAGATAGACTTTGTCTACCATATGCTATAGCTAACAATAGGCATGTAAATAAACAAGCCATTTTAAGCAATCGGTCTACTTAGTTGAATTTATTGCAGTAAAATAATAATTACACAAATACAAAATATTCCTAAAACGGTTACATTTAGGTTTAGGGAATGCTTATATCAAACGAATTTTCATAAAAAAATACATCAGAAAACATCTTAACATACAGGGTGTTCTGTTTGAATTACGCAACTTTTACATCTTTTTAGTTAAGCATGTCGGTTTCTGAATTTAGAACACCTTTGTTCAGTCTTCTGTACCGTCCAATTCCCATGTAAAATTTCTATGTCACGGGCGCCACTCTAAAGGGTATAGTTTTTAATAAGAGTAATTTTGTATTTCACTATAATAAACATGGATATGTTACGCACCTTTGGTTGGATCCTTTTTTTTCTAAAATATTGAAATCCATCCCGATTTATTAATTAATCTTGAATTAAGAAAAGCGCCCACCCAATGTTGAAAAGAACATTGTAGAATATGAGGAATAATATTTTAGAATATTTCAATTAATCCAATCAATATACACAAAATGTTCTAAAAATCCAGAAAAAATTAAAAAATTAAATGAAATTTAAAATTTATTTAATTTAATACATCAAAATTGTTTTTAAAATTTTTTGAAACATCAATTTATAATAGAAATATCTCATCCAAGTTTGTGCCTAAAGGAATGGTTTTTTTGATGCATGCTGCATTTCCTCTCTAGACTGCAAAACTGAGTCGTTCAATGAGATATTTCTTAGACCGGAAATCCCTTGATATCGATATTAGTTTAGTTCCCAATTCGTTCACAAAGTTATAGGATACATTTAGCTCATCGACTCAATCGAGTCAGGGATAAAATGTAATCATCTGCGATTTGACTATATATTCGTATCTTCTTATCGGCAGCATTTTTTAACAACTTTCCTTTTCTTTTGATGACATTCCAATATATAGAAAGCTATTGTATGTGAATCCAGACCAAGTTTTTCCATTAGACAACGGAATTAGTGACATACTGTCAGGACGCTTTCCATCATCTCTAAAAGTCCAAGAGGTTCCAATACAAATGGAACTTGCGCTGAGCTTAAAGTTTTTTTATTTATCTTACCTTATTTTGTTTGCTCAAATCATATTACTTATACCAAACAAAACTTGAGTTTTGTGAAAATAAAAATTTGTTCCATGTGCAAACACAATAAATCATTTAATTAAAAATTAATAAACACTATCAGACATATGCACAGCCACATTTCGTAGACAATTGTAGCTACTTTGCCACTACTATGATAATTGCTAGGTATAGTAGGTATTTAGTAGCTACTTTTATTTAGTAGGGAAAAAAGTACCGCCAATAGTATAATTTTTTGACTATTTTTACGTTATCAGCGTTTAATATGTCAGCAATGGTGGATCTCAATATACTAAAAGAAGTAAATCTAAACAATCACCCAAAAGTATATATAGATCATATAAATCCGTTTAATAAATATGGTGATGTGATGTCCAGTTCAAAAATAGATATCTTATACGAAAAGAGACTAGCCCGTATTTTATATTATAGATTAGCGATCAGTTGGACGCTATTCTGGTCGCCGCGGGAGACCTGTGTCTCTCCAAAATTTAGTTTTTAGTAACTGTCAGATATGTATGTAAAGGGGCGTATAAAGTATGAGGGATCATTTCTTTGCTTCTTTTCAGATATTTTTTGAGTTGCCTGCATTTCTATGAGAATCTACTATTGATTCATACGAGGGATTTATCTCACGAAACCTATGATTTATTTGTAATTGCTATTTTTTTTATTTTAATGGTTGGGATAGGATTTTTTTATATTTAAAATTAAAGCTAGGAATATTTTTTAGATGTCCTAGTTTTCTGACCGATACCATTTGATTTTCTGCAAGATCATAAGCTTTTCTATATTTAAAATAAAATATATGTTGTCAACTTATTTGTATTTTATAAAAAAATCTAAATACCAAAAATCATTAATCAAATTCTTGACAGAATTAGCTCTGCTACTTTTTTCTATTCACTAGTAAGCGTTAGTAGCCACTAAACTTAATACATGCATTACTTGAGATTGTTGTTAGAAAGTAACTACTACTTAGTAGGGTTAAAATGGCTACTTTCCTGAACTACTATGCGTACGGCTCTATATTTTTATTAAACTTCGTGGAAACAACTCTAACAACAACAAGGGGTTTATCTATTTGCAAACATACCTACTTGCAGTTTATCCGATGTCAAAGTGACAAATAGTATATTAAGTATTAAGGTCGGTAAGTGCTCCTTACTGGTGGAGGGCGTGTTTGAAGATCGAGACGAAGTCGCTATGCTTATGATGTTTTTTGTACGCTTGATTTAATATAAAGATGGGTTTCAAATTTGAAATTAAAACATAAATACATAACAGTGTAAAATCATACCTGTATTTCTGGTACATCACGATGCTTTGTTTGGATATGAAACAAAATAATTTTATTTACTTTCAAAAGTGGCAATTATTATCGGTTGTCAATCAATATTCATTACAATTTAAGTATAAAAAAAGTGAATAAAAAGCGAAAATAGAAAACAGCTCTTCAGATTCAGAATTAAAAAATGCCTGGTAGACAGGATGCGGCGCTGTGATTCCCAATAAATCAAGCGATCGCTATCAAAACACTTTTATCAGTTTAAAGAATGGTGTTCATCAAAAAGTTTTAACCATATTACAGAAAAGGTACTTTTTGCATATTTTGTAAAGACGAGTAAAACATTGAAATCCCCTGGAAGTTTATGGGCGGAATACTACATGTTTAAAGCCACCGTTTTTTTAAATTATGCAGTAGACGTTTCTAAATTTGCAATCCTGATTACTTTTTTAAAAGAAAAAATGACGGACATAAACCGAAAAAATCTAAAGATTTCTCTGAAAATGTTTTATTCAAGTTTTGAAAAGAATTTCCTAAATAAGTTTATCTAATTTTAAAAACAGCTATGATACTTGGGATAGCGGGCGCTTGTAGGAAGGAAGAGCTTTACAACATGAAAACTAAAGATATTGAAGATAACAGATCATTCATAACTGTTCATATTCTAAACACTAAAACTAATGTTTTAAGAACATTTACTGCTGTTAACCAGGTAGGGAATCCCATTGAATATGTAGAAAACATTTTGCATTTTGACCAAAAACTCATCGCCATCAAAATTGTTCCTGACCATTTGAAATGGTAAAGTCACCAGTCAACCTGTTGAGGCACTGTGGCTGGCGTTTGTCGACAATAGCAGAAGAGTATGTTGAAACGTCTACAGGGTGATCTTGAAATTTGGTACACGGCCATAATCGATCATTTCTGTTCTACTTTCAGCTATACAGGGTGCGCCAAGAGTTGTTATCAACTTTTTTATTTTAAATACAAATCTATGATTCTCTTTACATGGGTCGATTGGTTATATAATTCCGAGTTTATATAACCTAAATTATGTTGTTTTCTTCTAAGAAAATTGTGCTTTGTAATTTAACGAAAAAATTTGTATCTCGCAAATCAATTGAGATTATAAAATAAAATTTATGCAACAGTTCGCTGAAAATCCAGGCTTACTCCTGATGTTCTACTGAAGATTCCATTTTGTACCAGATAATTTTTCAATAACACACTCAAAAAAGACCAAAAAGTCAATTTTTTTAAATGGCTTTTTGTATGTCATTTGAGTGGAATTGGGTATAAAAAACTTTTAATTTTCTTTTACATGATGTACAAAAAGCAGAAGGTGCCATTTGAAAAAATTGATTTTTTGATTATTTTTGATTGTGATATTTGAAACTTGCTTGTGCCCATATGGTACAAAATGGAATCATCAGGAGTAAACCTAGACTTCCAGTTAACTGCTCTATAAATTTAATTTTATAATCTCCACAGATCTGCGAGATAAAATTTTTTCGTTAACTACTACAAACACTATTTTAAAAAAAATGACATTAGTCTGAAAATATTTTAAGTAGAACAAAAATGTGCAATTATGGCCAAATACCGAATTTCAAGTTTTCATTTACCTGCAACTTTTAATGGACGCTCTACGCAGATCACCTTGCATAGAGAACAAAATTTAATTTGCCAGAAGAATTTTAGAGAAGGACAAACAAGGGTTTCTACAAGTTGCTCTGATGATTTAAGCATTGTAAATATTAGAGGTCATCAGATGAAAAAGGCACACATTTAGATAAACTATCTGCTGCAGCTACTGTTGATACTCTAGTTGCTATCAGTAATTGTTCTAACTGTAGGTTTAATTTTGTTATTAATGATACAAAATAATTTGTTATATTTTTTTTTAAAAGAAACAAAAAAAAACAACTCCTGTCTCTCCCTTCCCCCCCAATCTGGTCCATAAGAAATGACATAGCCCATGTACCAAAACTCACTGTACAGAAAACAGCTGAGAAAATTAAAGCTCCGGAGCGGTTATCAAATTGAACGCTATTAAAATACCCGATGCCATTCAACCATATCTAGGTAATTTTCTTGCAGATATGATTTTCCCTAACACCTGGAAATATGCTAATTTAGTTCTCATCGAAAAAAAGGAACTCCTGACAAGGATATAGAATATCAACCAATAACCCTCCTAAATACACTCGCTAAACTATATGGGAGAATCATTAACAATAGATTCATAAATAACATCAACAACAAGGGTGGTTTATCAGATAGACAGTTTTGTTTCAGAAAGGGTTTTTCTACGGTAGATGCTATCCAAAAATTATAGACATGACATTCAATAAACCTAAAACCAAAATTCCAAATTATGTCATTCTAATCACTATAGATATAAAATGCATTCAATCCTGTACCGTGGGAAAGTATTATTAAAGCTCTGACAAAAAGGAATGTGGAGCCCTATCTAACACAGTTAATCTAAAAATACTTATCTGACAGAACGCTTATCATCGGTAACAAAAAAAAATAAAATAACATCTTGAGTTCCGCAGGGGTCTATCCTGGCTCCCACGCTCTGGAATATAGTGTACGACTCGGTACTAAAATGCAATTTACTACCAGGTACTACCACCATTACCTATGCTGATGATCCGGCCTTCTTACATTGGGCAACTAATTAAAATCAACTTGAGTACACGGCAAACTTCTCGATGCAACAAATACAAAACTGCCTTTATAAGATAAGATTTCAGATGGCAGTAAATAAAACGGAAATTTTATTTTTGGCTGACAGGTGGAAATTAAAAGAGGTGGTAATCAACATTGGGAACTACAGCATTACCAATTCTAAAGTTGTAAAATACTTAGGGTGTACTAGTGGTAACAATGCAAACTTTGGTGTACATATTGAGACGGTCACCAACAAAGCTGACAGGACTATTAACGCATTGAGAAGACTTCTTTTTATTAAAAATATTAAGTCCAGCTAAAGAAAGATTCTTTCAAGTGTAGTGAACAAGATTATTTGGTATGCAGCCCTTACCTGGGTAGATTGGATTAACATTAAAAAATATCAAAAGTCGCTCAGCAAAGTTCAACGTAAAATTGCAATCTATATCTGTAAGGCATATCGTACCACATTCACGGAAACGATACTAGTCATAACTTCCTGTATACCGCTGAGATACCTGGTTTTAGAAAATACAATAAACAAGGAGATAACAAAAAATAAAAAAAAAACTTTTGGCAAGGATACATACAATTAATATCTAGGAAAACGACTGGCAAAATAATACCAAAACTAGAAGATGGACCAGGACGCTTAATAGCAAGTTATCTCCTTAGCTAAACAGAAAACAAGGGGAAATCGATTATTTCATTACACAAATTTTTTTCTGGTCATGGGGCCTTTAACGTCTATCTTTTCCGTTTTAAATTAATACTGCCCAGAACCCAAAGACACAGCTGAACATACTTTTTATCATTGTTTAAGATAGAAAAATCAGAAGGACAAGGCTAAAAAACTATTAAATTCGTCTATTTGCTCCGATAACCTTGTGAACATTATACTTTCTTCTATTAATTCTTAGAACATAATTGTTAACCTTGCGACGGAAATAATAAAAAACAAAGAAAGAGAGAACGTATCCCGTTATAAATAGTCATCTAACAAAACACACATGTAGATTCACTGCGTATGGGCATTCAGTCATACACCTCAAAAAGTTTTCGTTGCTATTCCAATATAAATATTTCGTTTTCTATGCTCTTTGGCAATAAAATCAGTAACCTACGAGTAGCCCGATAAATAAGACGTGACTTTGCATTCGCAGTGACTCGATACCTAAAACACAAGCTACTGGAACTAATGAACTATAAATATTTACAAAATGATGTCTATTTAGGATCAGCTTGCTGCCATAGTGTGGCTTTTGTTTACATCATAATTTTTTAATTGACTAGTTTTGAGTTTAACGTTAAAATGATTTTTTTAATTTAGGCAAATTTTATAAAATCTTTAAACTTTTTGTTATACTTAAGATGTAATGTGTAAATAAAGCATCACAATAAATGTCACACCTCACCTTTGACGATGCTATGACTTGGCAAAGAATACCGTTTGATGATACCACAAGTCACGGCTGACTTAGAGAATTGGGCCACTTGAGCCTGTTGTGGCAGGCCAACGCCCAGCAATAAAAGAAAAATAATACAAAATAATTTGTTATGTTTCTTAAAATATACCTACGTATTTTTAGTGTCATGGTATTGTACTCTAATTTTTTAGTGTAACAAAATAAAAATATCAATGCAATCTATTAGCGTTTACTTGAACTGTGAATCTTCACTAATAGTCTTTGTTTAATTCTTAAAAATGTAGGTAGAACCAAAGTGTCTCGATTTTTGTTTGCTCAATGGAACTCTTGAAGTACATACACTCCAATTTTTAGTTAAAAGTTCTTGTTATTTAGTTAAAATGTATTGATTTCTGCAATGCAACTTTAAAATGCGCGGCGATGCGTTTTCATTTGCATAATAAAAATGTCTATTAATATGTTCATGGAATTCATTATACAAATATTGAAATATGACCGTAGCCAATTTGTTACACGACCAAATCTGCATTATTATTATATGTTATTTATTACCCTCGGAGGAATATTATTCCCGATGCATAAATCAATTTTTACATTTGCCTACAGTGTAATGCAACTCGTTTGAATTTTTTTCTTAAATTTCTACAATAACAAGTTACGGAAACACATGTTGTTTGAATTAGAGTTTTAAATCAGTCAATGTTTGTGTAGAAATTACAAGTAACTGCTTAGAAACGTTAATATCGATTTAGCTGAACTATAAATAATAACGTGACGCAAACTTGGTAGTTTAGTTGTAAATTGCACAAATTAATAACAAACTATTTATGAAGAGGAACCGTAATGTTTATTTATTACGTGCTGGCAATAAATATCCGTTCCAACACTGCATCAAGCAACCGGTAGAAATATTTCAAATAAATCCAATTTGTTCCACCAAACTAACTTTAGCAGAATATTTTTATGCTAACGTAATTGTTCGCTTACAAAGCGTATACTGTATAAATTTGTAAGGTGGAACATTCAGTTTAACGAGAAAAACTTTTCGGAATGACTTACACGTATATGTGACTCCAATTTATTCGCTAGTTTGTATTAATAGTGCTTGGTTGGCAATTTCAAACGATGATATCGAGATTCCTACTTGTACCACAAGAGCGTCTGTACAATATAAATCAAGTTTAATACCGCTATCAGCCTTTCAGGGCTTCTAAAATGTATATGTTACACATAAAAGTAATAACGGTCCTATACATTATTCGATAAGACAGTAGGTATATCGAAAAGTTGAAATTATCAAATGAATACCTACAATTCGAAATGTCAATGCTTATAATGCAGATGGAAACGTTATTAGAGATTATGTTGGCGTATATACCACGAGATTTGCGTATTTAACGGTTTCAATACGTAGCTTTGGATTCGTACTTATCGATTATTAATTAATCATATCTAAATGTTGTTGCTAAAGTCCTTAATATACGGTACTAAATACTAATCGACTATTCGTAGCAATTTTGCTCTTAATACACTATCGACTATATCAAATGTCTATTGTTATTTTCATAAACTTATACAACGAAGACGTCTATATTATCAGATAAATTCTGAAAAATTGAGAAACATGGAGGTAAATAATATAAATAATATAAGAAAATAAAAAAACAAACATTTTTATTGTGAGTCTCGTAGACTAATTTTCGGAGAATATCTAATCTTTCTGTGAAGGTAAATTATTTTTGTAATTTGTTAAAAAAATTAGAATTTACTATTATATGTACTCTATAAGAGCCCTTCTAGGTGGAGATGGGAATAATACTCAACTCAGTAAGTTGTAAACGGCGACGTTCCGCCCATCGTTGTGTGGATTTTATCAAGGTTGGCGAAACGTCGGCGATTACAACTACTGAGTTGAGTATTATTCCATCTCCACCTAGAAGGGCTCTTATAAGTACATATAATATTTAAAAGTTTTTGAGGCCACTTTACCTTTAGAATTTACTGTTTGTAATATTCAAAATCTATACACAGCAAATTAAACTAAAGAACCCAGCACTAATCATATGTAAAATCTATTCTAAGTGGTGATTCTGTACCTTATTTTGACTGTCGACGGTTGCAAGGTGTGACGTCATATCGACTTTGACACCGGTGATTTTGTAAATTTCGACTACTGGGTATTCTAGTAAATTTACATTTCTTATGTTGGGGGAAAATGAAGTCACTAAAGGTTGGTATTCTGTCAAACGCCATTTGTAAACTATTTTATTAGTTGTTGTCATAGGTTGCTGTTATTCGAGTCAACGTGGATAACCTTGCATTTGAGGGTTTTTCTATGTTCTAGTTAAAAATTATTTCCAACAGTTCATAATGTTTATTTGGTTTTCTTGCTTTTGGCCACGCTGTGTTTTCATACGTTGATGACATCTTGTGCAGTGTTGACCACCTCATTTCACTTGTTTCCTCCAACTTTAGTAACGTAGAGTGAAGGGCAGAAAGACCCGTAGTGAAACGTGGGACAGACTTGGGACTCTCTTAAACAACTGCGAAAATGCTCTAAAGAAGACCACAATGAAGTGGCAACAAGTAAGTGTTGGGTAGTTTAAAATTATGAATACAATGCACCTAATTTATTTTGAGTTAATATTCTTGGGAATAAGAAAATAATTTCCTTATTTCTAAGAATATTAACATTCATTATACGGAAAGAAACAAAGTTCTGTAATTTATGTATTTTCTGTAGGTTTTGATTGACATTAAAAATAAGGAAAAAAGCTGCGTCCATTAAACGTCACCGCATTCGTACAGAGGGTGGGCCAAGAATGAGAAGTACTTCAGAAGTGGAGAATCGTATCCTCAATTTACTGACGGAGGAAGTGGTGCATGGGATAGAGGAGCCTGTTGGAATCCCTGTCGATAGTGAGGAGCAGGCGCCTATTGAACATTTTCACTCAAGCCATATGGTTTCCCCGCAACTGAAAATATAAGAGCTTGGTCCAGAGGAAATTTTAATTGTTACAGAAGGATTTGAGGAAATGGCTGTAAGTAGTTTAATTCAATTATCTGTAATATTGCAACTGAGAAAAAAAACCCGAATCGTGGTAAATGAGACTTGTATTGCAGAGTAAAAGAGAGGATGGTGGGCAGTCGCGTCCGCAATCTGCTGCGTCTTCAGCAAGGTCTTGCAAGGTCTTGGGATACTGCAACTCCTACCACAAGTACTTCAAGAAAAAATCTTTGTAGGTACATGTTCTAGGTTGATTTCGCCAAAAACAAACAGTTGTACAAGAGACTGTGGCCGATTTTATTTGATGGGAACTAAATGACAAGGTCAACATTTTAACCAACACCGTTTAGAAGTTGGTCGATGTAAAAGAAAACAAATCATTTTTTGGAAAGATTGGTTAATTATTTCGATGATCAAACAAATAGTAAATTTGTACATATTTGTTAATAAATTTTTAATCATTAATTATTATTTTCTTTAGTACTTTTAACTTTCGGGATATTATTAATAGATATTTCAAAATTGTAAGAAATAGTTAGAGTCATTTTTGTTTCCAAATGGTATGGGGAGTTATATTGATTCTTTTTTCAAATTAGGTTACTAAAAAATCATAATAGAAAAAATTTCCAAAAATTCGCGCTATAGAAAAGGATGTTATGTGTATCTATAATCCGGAGAAATACAAAATAAATAATACAAAACATGGAGAAATAAATGTACTTAATGATTATTCGAAAGTATGTGGTAACATATCTTTTACGGCGTTCTTGGCCACGTTGTCGATAAACCGCATCTTGCTCGCCATAATCCTCTGGCATTGGCAAGTCTCTGTCTATTTCATCCCACATGGGAACTGGGTTTTGTACTCGAAAATGGACTGCCATATTATGGCACGTTAATATGATTTTTGCTGCAACTGGAGGTTGATAGATCCATTTTCCTCTGGTTCCGGACCTTGGCAATTGGTACCAATAACTATAGCAAGCATGAATATTGGATATCCAAAATCGCCTAAAATAATTATAAAATAAACATATATTGGAATGTTCATATGATGTATTTAACCATGAGAATACTTGCTTCATCCCCATTTTGAAAATTGCCACGCATCGCTTGCAAATTACACTAGAACGCCAAATGAGAGCATGGCAACTTCCTGGGTCCCTGGCTACCTTATTTAAGATCACAAGTCTACAATTTATTGCATTAGTTAATATGAAAAAAAAAATGAAACACAATTTGGCAGTTTAGACTGTGATATCCTTTTCTATTGACGTACACATGTTCGTTACGCTTTGGCTTCACAATCGCAATACGTCTGCTGTCAATAACACCCAATACATGATGCATCCTGTGACGCTTTTGAAACCTATTGAAAATTATTTATATTTGTGCATATTTATTAAACTTAAAATAAATGGTCTAGCATTTGGTCTAAAATCTCTTCTGGGTGGAGGTGAAGTATAAACACCAACTCAAATGGTTGAAATTGCGGACGTTTCGTCACTATGTGAGAGCTTTATCAAAACTTAATCAATAATGAGTTGATGGTCATCAAGGAAGATAATCATAAAAAAAAAAAATGACGTCAAGAGATTAAAAAATTAAAATGTGAATAATTGAAACAACAATGGTAAAAAGTAATAAAAATTTGAAGAAAATAATAATAAACCACCCAGGTCCAATCAATTGGTTTTTACATATGTTGTGAACAATTCGGGATGCCGAATAGTCAAATCTCGGAAGGTATTGAATTTTTGAAAAATTTTGGTAACAAAAATAGTGGGGTTTTGAATAACCTTGAAAACACCACAAACAAAGGTGAATATAATGAAAAATAGGCTTTTTTGTGGAAGATTTTTGTTCACGGAGCTTTCAAGGTCATTCAAAATTTACAAATAATGTCACCAACTAACAAATCTTGTAAAACCTTACTTTTTGTTTTAAATATTTTTCAAAAAAATCAATACCTTTCGAAGTTTGACAATACAGCAGCCCAAACTTATAATGTTTGACTGGCTCTAACTCGATAACTGTCCATTATTGAGCTTTCTGCCCATTACATATTTTTGTTCAGTAGGTCATAAGCTACAACATATTTCAGTGATTGTATGATAATGCATAATTGTAATGTATAGATGTAAATAGAGATATAATGTCTAGTAGTAAGATATAGATATATCTTAAATGTTAAGAAGTTATATTGATTTTTGTGCGTACGTGATCGAGTGAAGCAAAAGTGGAGAGGGAAACGCTCTCGGACAGTAAAGAATGATGGACGTAGAATTTTAAGTCGGTGCAATAGACAATTGATACGGAATGTTCTTTGCTGATCATTAAAAAGAAGTGTTGTGGTTATGTAAATAAATAAACAATTTTTTAAAAACGGTTTAATAAAAAAACCAGGTACAGCTGCGCATTGTTGAAAAAGCCCGAAAAGTATTATAAGTCTGCAAAATAGTATTAATAACAAAATACATAAAGTTGTTGATGAAGAAAGAATGAACAATATAAAATCGAAATGGAACAGTAAGGAAAAGTTGAGGAAGTAGTCCAGGTTCGAGAGATCACTGCCGAGAACCGTAGAAGGTCTCACGTACACATCGAATTAATTTACCAGGTTAGTTTAAGTTAGTATATTTAAATCTGTGTATTAAAATTAAATAAAATTAAGGCAGCGTTCGACAACGTGGAAAGGGAACGATTATGGAAAATTATGGGAGAAGTGGGGATAGACAAGGATGTAAAAGACGCAATAGAGGAAATATATGAGGAGACAAAATGTAGAACGAGTGGGAATGAAATTGGGAAGAGAGTTTTGGACGGAAAGAGGGCTAAAGCAGGGATGTCCATTAAGCCCTAGCCTATTTTCAATATATCTTAGAGATTTAGAAGAAGAAATGAAGAAAAAATCAGGTAGGAGGAATTGTAATTGGAAGAAAAAGGTATGGGTGCTGGCGTATGCGGACGATATTGTCGCATTAGCGTCAAAGGAAGAAGAGATGAGAGGGGTGATTAAAGTTTTGAAAAGCTACCTGGAGAAAAAAAATTAGAAGCAAATGTTGAGAAAACGAAAATAATAGAATTTAAGAAGAGCAAAGGAAGACCAAAGGAAAATAAATGGTGGTGGGGAGGAAGAGATAGAGAGAGTAGATAAGTATAGATATTTAGGGTACACTATTAGATATGACAATAAGGATGGGGATCACATAAAAGTGTTGAGACAGAAAGGAAATAAAATAGTCGGGCAAGTATGGGGGATAGGAGAAAAAACATTTGGAAAGGATGTAAGAAAAAGAATATGGATTTTTGGAGGCTAGTAAGAAGTGTGATGTTGTATGGGGCGGAGATTTGGGGATGGAAGGAATGGGATGAACTGAGAAGATTCAGGAAAAATATGGTAAGTGGACGTTAGGACTTGAGAAAGAGACACCGCGTTATATAGTCGAAGAAGAACTAAAACTAGAAAAAATAAGGATACAAACAGGAAAGAGAGCTTTAAGGTATGAAGAAAAAATGGTGAACAGAAAAGATAACGAGATACTCTTTGAATGCTAGAAAGAAGTGGATGGGCAGAAAAGGCGATATGGAGAAGAAGAAAGAAGAAAATATTATGAACGATGCGGGTATGCGAGAGAAGAGATCAAGAGGTTAAGACAAGAAGGAAGGCTTATGGAGGAGGAGATAATAGCAAGGGATAAGGACGTACAAATACAAGAAAGAAGAGTAAGAATAAAAGAAGGTAAATATAACGAGAAGTATAGACAAATTACAACAGAAGAAGTGCCGAAGTACATTACAGACGGTAGAAGCCTAAAAGAAAAAAAGAATTATAGCAAGATTTAGAACCGGTAATGAAGAGTATCGAAACAAGTATTGGAGGGGTGAGGAGGAGAGAATGTGCAGGCTGTGTGGAGAGGAATGGGAGGATATAACACACATGAAAGACGGGTGCGCAGAGCTGAGACGTGAGGAAACAGAATGGAAGACGCTGCTAGGGGAGAAGGGAGGGGATACAATGGATGAGGGAACTGTTGGAGAGAAGGAAATGGATAGATGATAGGAAAAAGAAATTTGAAGTTAACTTGATTTGTAAATAAAATAAAATACCGATTCTTTTGTTATTTAAAAAACAAAATAAATATATTGATTGAAATTAAATAAAATTGTACATCTGACACTGTACCATGACATTTGTGTTTCATAGTCAAATATTTTCTAAACGTCAAATAATTTTTCTCTGATATTTATACATCAGTATGTCTGTAAAAGTTGGCAACATATGGGAAACTTTCTTATTATAAAAATTTTGCATGATTTAAAATTCAATCATCAGATATTAAATTTTTCAGTCGTATACGGATTATGACAAAAATTATGAGTTTGGTACAAGAGTAAAATAGGTAGGTACTTTTATTTGTCCAACCGAAAAACACCAAAAACTGCACCAAAAACTTTACTCGGACACTTTCAACAGCTAAGCTGTCATCATCAGCGATACGGATACTAAAATTAAAAACAACTTAAACTTAAACAACAAACTTAATTGACTCTTAGATAAGCTTAAACAATTCCAAAAATCCTAATGAACCGTTATCATCATAATTCATAAGCAAATTTCTGTTTTTAAAAATTTCCAAACTTTCATGAGAATCAAGTTTGTTTTTATTATCTATCCTTTTAATTAATTCAATGTCGCCTACTCTATGGCCATTTTCAAGCATATGCATGGCAACACTAGACCTATCTGTGCGATGATATTTGACATGAGCTACGTGCTCTTTAAATCGAGTTTCAATAGGTCTCTTGGTTTGCCCTATATATACTTGGTTATCGTCTTTACAATTAATTTTATATATTCCCGATTTATCACACATTTCTATTGGGTCTTTCGGATTGCCTAAAAGATTTTGCAAGTTGTTACTACTAGAGGTTACTGTTTTATAATCAAATTTTGAAAATATTTTTTGAGGATCTTTTGTGTATGTGGGATAATTTGGTAATTTGACATATTTCTTATCTATTTTGCTATTACTAGTTCCTAACGTTGTAATGTTTCTAATGTTTAACTTATGTTTATGTTTTCTAATTATGTCTGTGACAATTGATTTTTGAAAGCCATTGTATGATGCAATCTGCTTAATATTTCGCATACTCTTGAGTAAAATTTATATTTTTTGACAAACCGCGTATACCACTGTAAAAATTTAATGTCTGATAATTGTATAAGACAGAAAAAAGTGGTAGATGAGAAAGTTTTTTATAATATAATACACGTTGTTTCCAAATAAAACGTATCATACCTTACTCAATTATTTTAATTGGAACACCCTATATATTGTTATGTTCTTGGATTTGCCGTTTAAGGTTGTCGCACACTAGGCCAGCACGGCACGGCGCGTCTCGTGAAAAAACAGACAGAATAAAATACACGTAAATGAATTGATGATTGCACACTTAACCGGCACCGCATGCTCCGGCTGGAATGTCGCCGGACGGAGTTATTGGTGTCTGATCCTTTCTAGCAAATAACGGAACGTGCTGCTCCGTACCGGACTAGTGGGCGCACCCCCGGCCGGTGCAGGCCGTCGCTAGCGGTTCTAACTTGTCGGTTCGATAAGAATATCGCCTAGTTTGCAATGTTTTACCAGTTCTGATTTAATACTCATAAGGAAAGTGTTAGTATTAATATGTGTGTCCAGAATATAAAGGAGTTCGGAAAATTTGATAGGAGACAACCTAAAGCATTGAAAATTTTTTTTTTCATCGTATTCTAGATCTTTAAATAAATGATGAAATTCACCAAAAACGGCTAGTTTTTAAATAATAGAATGGACCCATGTTTTGAGCCTCTTTTTACTTTTTTCTTCTTCAGCTTATAAAGCAGCAATTACGATTACATCTTCATCATGAGAGCTGCCCATGTTGAATCTATCACTGCAGGATATTGTATGTGATTATTTGAATATTCTTGGTGCATACCGCTGGCTGCCGGAATAGTGGGTGATACCCCTATCCCTCACCTGAACGCAACGGAAGCTGCTGTGCCGTGCCGGTCTAGTGTGCGACAACCTTTAATGGCAACATTCTTCAATTATCGTAGCTTTTACAAAAAAATTGACGGTAACGTTGTTTTAGAAATTAAATCAAATTGAGATATTTAGTGAAACTTAGAAAAAACGCTTAAGTGATGAAGATAAGTTGAAAGTAGTGTATCAATTTCTTTTTCAAAATTTTATTAGTATTGTATAGGGTGATCCAGAATGACATACCAATTTGGCATTGTTCAAATACCAATAACTTTTATTATTTAAATAGAACACTTTGTTTTTTCTATTGCACAATATGGAGAAATAAATATCTTATAGGGTTCCTCTATATTTAACTCTCCTTGTTTTTAATATATTTATATATTTATAATATTTTCTACATCAGTAGCAGCAAATTATTCCTAAAATAAATTAGTTGATACGATATTTGTGATTGTAGAGATGTGACAGAAGTCGCAGCTGCAAAGAAGTGACAGAACTCGTTTGCTTGCCTTTTCCATTTATAGATAAGATCAGTATCAAAAAACGAATTTTATATTGACTGAAAGATAAAGTTTTAAGTTCCAACTTCAAAGTAGGGTAGTCTCTGCCAAGAACTGTCTTACAGGACAATAATGATGGGACGCTGCTCCATCATGTTGGAAGATCATATTTCTAAACACATTGAGGGTAAATCTGACAATTGGTGTCAAATCAAGTTCACCGTTTAAATGTCTTTCAAAAAAATAAAACCCAATTACGTAATTCTCTAATTGTCACCTCAAACATTTAAGACGTTGGTTATCCACCGTTCTCATAAAATGTAGATTTTGGGAAGTGTAATAATGTAAATTGTTTGGATTGTCGGTAAATAAAACGTAATTTAGAAAATGCAGGTTGCTAATAAATAAATAACGACTTTATTTTCCGACGTTGTATACAAAATACAGAGAAAAAAATAATATCTTAATTAGTAATTGGTAAAATCACAAGGAGAGGTTCAGCTAGCTATTAAACATGCGCTGTTCTACCACCTAATCCTTGACGTAAACGTAAAGTTTAATACATGATCAGTATGTCTGAGTATTAAGTAAACATTTAAGTTTAACACAAAAGAAAAAAACAAACAATATTCAATACTAAAGATCATTTGAAACATAACAAAAATCTTAAGTAGTAAGGTAAAATAAACTGCGAATTAGTTAGTTTGTGACATAACAAGATATGCTTTTTCTTTAAGTTTTCTTAAGGATACTAGTTCTCCATCCGGGTTGACCAAGTTATATACTACAGTAATTTGATATGAAAAACCACGTTTGAAGAGTTCAGTTTTGTGAAGAGGAGGAGTAAGTCTACCTTTGAATCAGATATTTATGTTATGCACATCAGTTCGATGGGTAACTTTTTCAAATAGGTATGGAGTGATTTAAAAAATAAAATTTTATGGTAGAAAGTCGCGGCATTCAGAAACCGACGTTTTTTCATGTTCAGCCACTTTAATTCTGTTAACTTGTGTGAAATTCTTTCAAACTTTCGTATGCAAAAATGAGTCTCAGACATGAGTTTTGAATTTTTGGATTTTTTAACTGTGTATTAACATCTAAAATGGACAATACACTGTATCGCAGTAATTAAAATTAGAGAGAACTAATGATTCACATAGCATCATTTTGTTTTTTTTGTTTAAATAGTGACGAATGTGGTAAAGATTTTTTAGTGCTAAGTAGACTTTTCTAATGCAGTTATTAACATGAAGTGTAAATTTAAGATTAGTATCTAAAATTAAACCCAAATTTTTAGCATTATTACTAAATTTAACCACTTCATTACCGATGAAAATTTTAAAGTTTTGTAAATCAAAATTCATGCGTAATTTTTTAGGACCAAATAATAGAAGTGTAGTTTTTGACAGGTTTAAACAGAATGAATGATCTAGAGCTATTTTATGTAAGTTGTGTAGGTCTAAGTTTAAATTTCTGCATGCTGTCATAGATTTATCCGGCGAAAATGAAAGATATAGTTGTGTGTCATCGGCATAAATGTGATGTTTTGTAAATGTTAATACGTGATGAAAGCGACTTGTATAAATACTATAGAGAAGCGGACTTAATATTGATCCTTGTGGAATTCCTGAGGTAATTTGAATAAAATTTGAGACAATGTTACCATTTTTTACGGACTGCATTCGACACTCCAAATACAATTTAAAAAAATAAAATAAAACAGGCAGTTTCATCTAAACCAATGTATTTTAATATGTTTACTAGTAATGTATGGTTAATTTTATCAAAGGTTTTAGAGAAATTAAGTAGTACTAAGATGGTTAATTTATTGTCGTCTGTCGCTTTAACAATGTCGTCAACAATACAGTTAAGGGCTGTTTTACAACTAAAACCTTTTCTGAAACCGGATTGCAGAGGTGGTAGGATATTATTTGCTGTTATGTATTTGTTTAGTTGGGTATGTACACTCATAAAATTTAAAACTTGGACACCATAATTTCTGTAAACAAAAGTTTGCACATTGTGAAGCGGGCTTAAGGGTATCATTTACAATTCTAACAGCAGGTAGTCTCAGCAGGGGTTATCTTATAGAAGGACTGTAGAATGAATCATTACACTAAGCACGTTTTAGAAAATAGGTAATTTACGTTGCTTACTTAATTTTTTCTTTAAAGAATATATTTGAAGGTATTGCTAATTAAACACCATAGCTCGATTAATTATCGAATCAAAATTTTGTTTAGGAAATGTTTACAAAATAAAATTAGAAATAATTTTGATTTAAAAAACGTCTACAAGCAATAACTTTTAAATTAAATCAAAAAACTAAACATGGTTATTTGGGTTGACTGATTATTACTTATTTTTAAATAAATCTAACCTACTAATTATTGTAAGTTATTAAAAAAATCATTAAACTCTCTATTCATAATATTTAGTTCTTACAAAATGTATATTTTATGACGTTTTATTTTTTCTGTAGTTAATATAAAAAGTGAAAATAAAAACTAAGGCAATTCTTATTGTCAACGTATATATTTAGTTTTTGACAAGAATTTATTACATAATTATAATTAAGATACCAAATTATAGTTTAAAATTAAATGAAAACTTTTTTTTTTAAATAAAGGTATTACTATATAAATAAATATAAGAAATCAATAATGGGTGTGACCTCCATCATTATTGCTTTTTGCAGGCCAGGGTAACAGCACCAAGTTATTTTCTCGTATCCAATTGCGCACAACCCACGAAGTATGAATAGGGGCGTTGTCCTTTAACAACAAAAATACATTATGAAAATGTTAATTCAACATATCCCGAACTATTTTTTGGAGAAAGTATAGTAAAATAAGAATACTTACTTGTTGGAAAATATAATCTTCGTTTAGATAAAACACTTTGACTGAAGGTTTCATAATAGTTGCCAAAATATCTAAATACGCAGCAGAATCAAGACGTCCATCAATAACCCATCAAACTCCTGGATCCCGCGCGTTAATTCAACCTCACACATTCACAGAAAAATAACCACTTCGATTTTTAGCACATATTTGATTATTTTCGTAACGAGTTCCTTCCATTCTAAAAACCTTTAGTGGTCCATCGTGGCGGCTATTGAACGTTTTTTCGTCGCTAAAATCACTCGATTCCAAAATTCCAAAGGTTCGTTCACATATCGCCTTGCAAATTCCAGACGACGTCTCATATTTTCGTCACTGAGAACTTCTTTCGCAGCAGCATTATACTTCTTTATTCCCATCTCCTTTAATCTTTTTGTGCAGTTATACGGCATCCGGGAAAATGTGTATCTGCTATAGCCCTGGAGTATGTAGCAAATGGTTGTTCTGTTACGTTAATGAAACAACTCGGATCTTGAGCACGTGTAGATACTTTAGGTCTACCACTTCCGATGGCTCTTTCCAAAGTGTGTTCAAGATTCCATTTTACTCGGTAATGCCCTACGGTGCTTTTGGTATATCTAACATACGTGAAATTTCACGCACGCTACGGCCCGCCGCTAATTCCGAAACAATTCGCGCTTTCAAATCAGCACCGAGATGAGGTGGCATTTTCACAACACTTGAAATTTTAAACTAAAATGGAATTTACATTTTTACTTTATTTATTGGTTCACACTACCCCTTCTCAAACAGTAGGTAATTGTTTATTTATTACATACTTCTAATGACCAATGTAACAACCCTTAGAGCAATATGACTCAAGGAAGTAAATTAAACAAGCAAGGATATTCTATTGTTATTGAAACTTATTCATAAAGTAAAAGCCATTTCCTTATAATGCTAATGGACAAGATTTTCTTTTAAGTATTAAGATTACAATAGAGGACTTATAAACTTTCGAAAATATTTACACTGCAATTGCGCTTTTCCTTAATAATTTCTTAGCAATAACATACACGTTCTTGGTTTTAAGTTGTCATAAATTTGATATGATATAAATTTGTGTTTCTAATATTACAACACAAAATAATCTTCATTTGCCAAAAAATTGTTGCTTAAGTTGTAAAGCTTCGTACACACCTGAACAACAAACCGAGCAACAAACATAACAACGAACCGAAAGTCAAACAAAACGACAAACGATCTTTTATGATTTCCACAATCCGAACAACAAACGGAACGTTTGTGCTGTTCCCATAATTATTTTCAGTAGTTTTCAGTTCATATATATTTATTATTGAGAAGAGAAAATTGCGGAAAACAAGAAGATAGTGCCAACCAAATTTTTACGCACAAAGAAGAGTAAAAAATTATAATTTACTTCCCTTTTTTTATTTTGGAAATTTCCCGCCCAAATGATGCTAATAGGGACATCATTTTTTCTTGCATTCTTAAACACTGATTAATTTAAAACATTTTTCTTCTGTCAACTCCATAATATTACCTAAAACACAACAAACCCACAAAAGGGAGGACAAAAATAAATAATTTAATTCTCCCGCATAAGTTTGTTCGCCGTTTTGTTTAGATTCGTCCAAACCTGCAAACGCATTCGCGCGCATTTTCTTTGATGTCGGAGAAAAAACCGACAAGTTGCGGGAACGCCGCAAACCGTTCGTGGAACAATCAGGACTTGCGAATCTGTTCTAAAATTCGTACGTAGCACCGTCCAAATTAATGTTCCGATTGCCGTTCGGTTCGTTGTTCTGTTTGTTCCTCGGTTTGTTGTTCAGGTGTGTACGAAGCTTTACAATAAGCATATTAATATGAACTATATCTTATGAAAGGAGAGTTATGTAACTATAATTAACGACTTAACGTTACGTTAGTAGATTCCATTTACTATTTACACATATTTTCTTGGAACATTCGATAATTAACTATCGGGATATGATGACCCTATACCCTAGGTGTGCGCCTGGATACAAGCAAATAACTTGGAGCTGTTACCCTGGCTAGCAAAAAGCCCAGTTTTTAACATTATCGAAAATGTTTGGGTTCGAATACTTGCTGTTATCCGAAGACAACAAGGGCCAAATTTTATACTATTAAACCGTAATGCACTAATTGCAGCCATTGATACCGCATGGGAAAAGATATTAATTATATTGATACCTTGATAGCGTCAATGAGCAAATTCGATAATTAATCGAGCTATGGTGTTTAATTAGCAATACCTTCAAATATTATCTTTAAAGAAAAAAATTAAGTAAGCAACGTAAATTACCTATTTTCTAAAACGTGCTTAGTGTAATGATTCATTCTGCAGTCCTTCTATAAGATAACCCCTGCTGAGACTACCTGCTGTTAGAATTGTAAATGATACCCTTAAGCCCGCTTCACAATGTACAAACTTTTGTTTACAGAAATTGTGGTGTCCAAGTTTTAAATTTCATGAGTGTACAATTTTTTTCAGCACTTTGGAAAGAGTACCCATTCACAGAAATTCCGTTCTCTAACCGTTGACGAAGTTTAATTTTGTATGGGTGTTCATAATTCATAACTCGCAATTGGAAAATGGTATTTCATAGGTAAACATAATCAAAGCAGCGTCCAACTATTGTGATACCATAATTTTTTGAGATTTTAACTATCCTGCTATCAACTCGCATGAACTAAAAATGATACACCTACATTCATCCGGATCACTTTTTTTTTAGAAATGATAATAAATTCAAACTTGGAACAACATATTTTGTCTCCTACCCGATATCGTGGTACTGACAAGCCTAATACGTTTGACTTAGTGTTAACTCCTGATTCCAATTTAGTTAACAACATCGAGTATTTACCACCAATTGGAAAGAGCAATCACCTTATGATTCAAGTCACCTCTCAAATATCTGCTTTGGTTCATGTCAATACATCAATTGTCCACCATAGATACAAATTCTAGCTTTGCGCCTACGTTTGTATTCAAGTAAGGATTCTAGTCTTAAAAATGTTAATTGTAATCAAAGTATTTTCTACGTCGTTAAAAATCATCAGTGCTAATAGACACCCAGAAATAGACCCTGTATGTCTAACTGTCCGTAGCTTTGACATACTTTGACGATTTTAATATATTTTGTATAATATCATAAATATTAATTATCTAAAAGAGTATTTGATAAACATGGAGATTAACTACAAGTGCTTGAGGAGAGCAAAATTGCAAAATTACTCTTTTATTTTGAGCATTACCATACTGTAAATGTAATAATAAAATAAACAACAAGTTGTTGTTATTTCTTATGTAGGTATCTAGTTTTAAAATAGTTACTAAAACAAACTTTAAGTAAAATTAATGTATTTACAAATATCTGTCACTGTTGATAGTTATTGTACTCCGTTACATAATCTATATAATTAGGTAATTGAACAAACGTGTTATTGTGCATTGCCGTTACTGTTGTTTTTATTTGAGAATGAAACTAACAGCAAACAAATGAATCGTAGGTATATATTATTAGTTTCGCGTTGTATTGATCGATATTAATGTGTATAACAAATACCATCGTCTCTATGAAAAATAATAAAATAAATTCAATATATGATATGGAAAATAATTAATTTTGCGATGCATATTGCATTTTCTGCTTTACTGTTTATTATTAAAAATAATAATTAAATATGATTTTGAAATAGAACTTCTATTTAAATTAATTAAACAACTCAAAAAATGATATCGTTTATGATTTTATTTCGGGACGTATTTATACATAAGGTTTTGGTAATGTTAAATAATCTAGACTTGCGTATAATTACTTACTTTAGTTTTATATATTTTATAATTTGTGAAAATTTTAGTGTAACTACTCACAAACCAATTTATACGAGTGCCAAAAAAATTTTTGGTGATTGTGATGATAACTGTTGTAAGAAAATGTGTATCTGTGTCTTAAACGTTTATTTTCTTCCAAGAAAAACTTTGAAAAACTTTGTTTTCTAGTGAAAGATCGTTTTAATGTATAAATGTAAAACTGTGTGTATTGTTTTAGTATTAGGATATATTTGTATATTGTATGCTATGAGGATAATTTCATTTTGTACGTACTAAAAAGAAGTCAAAGTGGGGAGGAGAGGGTTTTTGAACAACGAGTAATGATTGGTGTGTATTGAGATGGTGCATAAAACAATGAATATGAAAATTATCTCGTTAACTTTTCAAATATGTGTTTATATATACGATGATGTATTGATATCTAGTTAGCCTAGACCAGTTCCTTGCATAAACAAAATATTGCGTTACCGTAGCAACGAACAATAACTTATTAGAAGTGTCAGTGTAAAGTTTGACGTCAAAAAAGTAGAACCAGAGTCACGCAATAAATTAAATGAAAAAAGATGTCCACCGAAATTGTGAAAATCGAAAAATTGGAGTATCGAGCCATCATCAAGTACCTGTATTTAAAAGGGTTAAGAGGTAAGCAGATTTACGAAAATATGCTTAATACCCTTGGTGATCAATGTCGTTCGTATGCGACCGTCAAAATTGGAATGCAAGCTTCAAAAGAGGTAAATTTTCTATTTAAGATGATGACCGATCGGGAAGGCCAGTTTCTGTGTCAGTCTCCGAAAATATCGATGCAGTTCATGACATGATTTTATCAGACCGTCGAATTGGGCTAAAACGGATATCTGAAGCACTGAATATTTCATACGAACTCGTTCATCATATGGTTTACGTCAATTTGGACATGAAAAAAATTGCTGCAAAATGGATCCCCAAATGTTTAAATGTTGACCAAAAGCGTGCAAGGGTAGAAGCATCGCGTTCGATCTGTGCTCGATTTGAAAACGATGTAGACTTCTTAAACCGAATTGTTACCATGGATGAGACTTGGGTACATTTCGACAAAGCAACAATCGATAGAATGGCGACATTCTGGTTCTCCAAGACCTAAGAAGTTTCGTGTCCAAAAATCTGCTGGAAAAGTTCTTGCTTCAGTTTTTTGGAATTGCCATGGAGTAATCATGATTGATTTTTTGGATAAGGGTAAACAATAACTGGAGATTACTATTCGACATTACTGACTACTCTACGGGAAAATATTAAAGAGAAAAGACGCGGAAAGCTATCCAAAGGTGTTTTGTTTTTGCAGGACAACGCCCTTGCACACAAATCTCATGTTGCCATGCAAAAAATTTGTGATTTAGGGTTTGAATTACTAAAACACCCCCTTTACTTAACCGATTTGGCTCTGTCCGACTATCACATCTTTCCTCAACTGAAAAAAAGTTTAAAAGGTCGTAAATTTTCTTCCAACAAGGAGGTAATAGAAGTTGTGGAGGTCTGGTTTGCAGAGCAAGAAGAAACATTTTTTTTTAAAGGTCGAGAAACGTTGCAGGTTTGCTGTAATTAATGTATCCAATTAAGAGGAGAATATGTTGAGTAATAAAATATTTTGACATTGAAATTTTGTTTGGTTTTATAGTAGGCTAAGAATTTTTCAATATATCCTCGTAAAGGTTTTTATTAACCCGGCTGTATTTATGTAGAAAGCCAGCGCATCGTAATGTATAAAATAAATAATTAAAAAATTAAAAAAGCAATAAAGTTATGATTAAATTAGAAAAGGCTATAACGAACAAAGAACGTCGTGAAAAACAACTCATGGTTGTGAAGTCATTGTTTCAAAGCCGTAGAAGGTTGCAAGTAGCACGTCACTCTAAAATATAATCCAGGTTAATGTTTAAGATTATAATAAGGAAAATTTGTGTACAAAAAATAGATTGTAGTGGCAATTACTTTATTTTTAGTTGCGTTAAAACGTGCACGTTGCGTTAATTTAGAATCCTGTTAAATTTGATTAAAAACTGTACTGATTCTGAGGTTAATTATATAAAAAAATTAGTAGTCTCATGTTCAATATGGAATTTATTTTATTAAATATAATATAATTTTTTGAGGATTTATTGTAGATGAAAGTTTCAACAACAACATCATTATTGAATAGCTATGGCAAATTTGGCTCTTCTGTTATTATATGATTATTTGATTCATCGATATTTGATCCATTGATATGGTCAAAATTAATTAATTTTTTATTAAATTCTTTCTCCACATTTTCATATTCACCTTCACTTATACCTGGTAACAATAATATTACAGAACATAAGAAAATAACATGGGAAAAAACATTATTTGAGATTTTTGGTTGCTATATCAAGCTATGAGAATGTTAAAGGTACTAACATACAACAACATAAAAAACGTGTAGCCACAAAAGCTTTATTTAGCTGAATTTTTAAAATTATAAGAGCGCTCGCCATGGATAACAGTTGTTCAAATGAATGACATTGTGAAATCTCAGTGAAAATTCAGCTAAATAAAGCCTTTGTATCTCCATATTTGTTATGTTATTAGTTATCAAAATTGTTACTATTTGCATCCCAATAGCTTCAAATGGCGAGCAAGAATTTCAAAAAATGTGTTTTTTATATTACTATTACTACGTCCTTAAAGTTAGCAAACCACTTGAAGCATATCAAAAATATTGTACATTAGACATTAAGTGCCCATTAACTGCTAATTAAATACCGCAATTACAAATTAATTGCTGTAGCAGTTCTTGAGATATTCAATGAGCTGCTATCTTTATAAAAAAGTTATTTTTTTATTATTATTATTATTATTAGGAATGGGGTGAGTGTCATAAAAAGAACCTCCTGCACTGCGACCAGAATAGATCTTTTGTCCCCCCATCTAGTTGGACTTAGGAAAGATCTATGTTTTTGACAAATTCTATTAGATTCTTTGTTGGGAGTTTTAGTAGATCTTCCAAAATAAAGATAAGTTCTAAATGTTTGTGTATCTCTTTAGGCACAGAGCCGGGCACTTTATAATGATGTGGTACATGCGCTCCACCTCTTCACCACAGTACCTGCATGTATCATCATCCATCAGTCCCGTCTTTTTTAAGTGATACCTGCAATGGATGTGTCCTGTGTACCACAGAGTAGTTTTAAGTCTCTTCTGGGCAAGTTTGACACTTTCTTCCCCTTCTTTTGAATAGGGCTAAGAAATTTCTAATAAGGTTTTGTTGACTTGTTTGTGGGCCAGTTGGCAATAACCCCCTGATAATACCTCTGGCTAAAGACCTACATAAGAGATGGCCCTATAAAAGGTTTTGCTGCCTCTAGCTTTGCTTGCGTATCCACTTCCTTATTTTCTCCTATTCTTTCATGCTCTGTCACCCAGACAAGTTCAACTTTGTTCTTGTTTGCCAGTTGATTTAGGGCCTGATGGCATTCGTGTAGCATGTGTAATCTCAATCTATTTCTTTGTAGTACTTTTAATGCCGTTTGACTGTCCGATATGATGTTTATGTGCTGTTTGCATCGGTTTTTAGTGAAGAGATGTTCTGCCACCATGTGAATGGCGTTAAAAAAACCAAGTATCTACAAACAGTAATAGAGTTTAATTACAATGCCTAAAGGGATTAAAAAATCAAGTGCTATTTAAGTGCTTCATGTTCACTATCTCCAGAAGAACTCAAAAAACTTTTTTTTTAATCACTGATTGATTTGCTAACTTTGGCAGACCAAATGTTAGAAACCACCTTGAACAACTAAAATTAAACTTTAACACATCTATACATTTAAGTGCTATGTAAGTGCTTTATGTTCACTATCTTAGAAACACTCGAAAACTCAGTGATCTTAATGTGATCGTAATGTTAGAAATCACCCCAGACAATTAAAGTTGACCTTTAACACATCTATAGATTTAGGTGCTGTTTAAGTGCTTCATGTTTACTATTGCAGAAGCACTTGCAAAACTTTCTTTTTAATAACTCATTGATATGCTAACTGAGGCAGACCAAATGTTAAAAAAACCTTGGCAAATTAAAATCAAATGTAGGACATGGTTAGATTTAAGTACTATTTAAGTGCTTCATGTTAACTATCTCAAAAGTTCTGCACAAAGTATTTTTTCAACACATTGATCTGCTGTCTCTAGCAAAACCCAATGTTAACTTGTACAAATTAAAATCAGAATCTAGCATAGTTTAGATTTAAGTTCTATTTACAGGCTTTATGTTTGTTAAGTCAGAAGCACTGGAAAAACAACTTTTTCTACTCATCTGCAAAATCTTTTGAGATAATGAACATGAAGCACTTAAATAGCACTTAAATCTATAGATTTGTTCAAGTTTGACTTTAGTTGTCGAAGGTGGTTTCTAGCATTTGGTCTGCCAAAGATAGCAGATCAATAAGTTATTTAGAAAATTAAAGCTTTCGAGTACTTCTAAGATAATGAACCTGACACTTAAATAGCAATTAAATATATAGATTTGTTCAAGTTTGATTTTTGTTGTCCAAGGTGGTCTCTAGCATTTGGTGTGCCAAATTTAAGACATTAAATATTAAGCATTTAAATAGCACTTAAATCTATTGATGTGTTCAAGTTTGATTTAAGTTATCTAAGAAGGTTTCTAACATTTTGTCTGCTAAAGATAGCAGATCCATAAGTGATTTAGAAAAAAAATGTTTTTTGAGTGCTTTTGAAATAACGAACATGAAGCACTTAAATAAATTTCGAACAATTTAGGCATTTTATTCAAACTCTAACAGTGTTTTTAGATGTTTTTTTTTAAGGTGGCAGATCATTGAATTTCCCCAGAACTGCTGTTGCAATTAAATCGTAATTGCGGTACTTAATTAGCAGTTAATTAACAGTAATTTTTAATGTACAAAATTGTTGATCTGTAAGTGGTCTGCTAACTTTAAGGACGTATAATATTCATCAGTTTTGGATAAGGTCCTTTTCAGGCTGAGATGGCACAACATTTTCTTCTGGTAAATATCAACTGGAATACCTGTTTGTGCTGGAATGTAAATTTTTCTCGATTTTTTATTTTTGGTGTTTTAGTAATTCTAACCAGATTTCCCACTATATTTTCAACACGTCGGTTGCTACAGTTTCAACTTCTTTCGGAATTAGTTAATACAAGACTTAGAGACATATACATTCATTTCACTTGCCAGTGGCGTTGAAATATACATAAGACAATACATATACAGAGTGGAACAAAAGTCTGGAAACGCAAAAGTACGAATTGTACAACATGTACAACATTTTAGATAAGTATATTTTGGGATACGAAGATTCCAGATTTGACATCTGTATATTAATGTTTGTGACATCTGCATATTGTTTAATATTGGCATCTACATTATTGGGTAAATCATTTTTATAAATGAGAAATAACAAAGGGTATAAACTGATCCTTGAGGTACTCCGTAATTAATGTTAAGCAAAAATGAATAATATTTTTTAATGTCATTGTTTTTATTGGTATGTGTAATTTCTACTATTTGCCATCTTCTGGTTAAATAGGATTCAAGAAGTAACAATGAAACTCCGCAAACGCCGTAATATTGTAGCTTTTCGAGTAGAATATTGTGATCTACCATGTCAATGGCTTTTGACAGATCACTGTTTATTTAAAAGTAGACATTTGAATAATAAGTTTTGCCACACTTAGTGTCTGTTGAGAATGTAACCGTAAGTTACAAAAATTAATCTGAATTAGTTCAGCTTGCGGGTTAAGTGTTATTGCCTCAGTTTTTTCTAACGAATTATAAATAAGGGGACAAAATGCATTAATGTATATACCGGGTCACGTATTAAGAAAATTCTTTTTAAGGAAAAGTTAGTTCGAATTCGTCTGGAAAAGAAACGGGTTGTCGACACATTATTTAATCCTTGCCAATTACCAACAGGTTATGAACCCAGTATGGTTTAGTGTAGTGTTTTAATAAAGTGTTGTTAGTTATTATAATTACATTTAATAAAATGGATAACTTACGCGTAAAAAGATACATTAAGCCTTTTGACGGACAAAAATATAGCGTATGGAAATTTAGAATAGTGACTTTGTTAAACTGAACTTAAAGTGGTTTTTGTGATTGAAAATGTGCGTCCAGAACTACTGGATTAGGACTGTATAAAGAATGAATTAACTGCAAAAAATGTAATTGTGAAATATCTGTCAGATTCTTTTATCGGTTTCGGGACGAAAAACAAAACCGCAAGACAAATTATTGAGCAATTAGATAGCATTTATGAGGGTAAAAGTCTAGCAACTCAATTGTCATTCAAAAAATATTAGAATTAAAGTTGGAAGGCGACACACAATTAATAACACGTTTCACCGTGTTTGATAAAATGGTTGCCGACTTATTAGCTGCGGATGCTAAGCTGGAAGAGATGGATCAAGTCTCTCATTTATTATTAACTCTCCCAAATTCTTATGACAGTGTAATTACCGCAATTGAAACATTGTCAGAAGACAATTTGACGTTGGCTTTTGTCAAGACAAGACTCCTAGATCAGAAATTAAATTAAAACGTGAAAGTACAGACACGAGTGCTAAAGTATTGCAAGTGCAAAGTTTAGAGAAGAAACGGCACAAAGAATTCCTGAAGAGACGGTATAGTGGTCGTCAGGATAACAAGAATTTTAAGAAAAAGAAAAATTGAAATGTCACCAATGCAGCCGTCCCGGACATGTAAAAAATCTGTGTTTTTACAATAAAGAGTCGGTCAATTACAAAGGCGAAAAGAAACGAACAGCTCACAGTGTGCAAACAATTAATCTAATGTCAACTGACTAGGACTCATCAGGATATGAACCGATAAATCAAGAGAAAAATAAAATCTCATTTAATCGAGAACTTTCACACCTTGGAACCGCCAATGAAGTTGTCAACCACAAACGCTGGATCTTCAATAATTGGTACAAGAAGAGGCAATTTGTAGTAAGCAACATGGGTGTTAATGGAATTTTGGAAAACATCCTATACAGCCCGAAGATCCCAAATAACCTCTTATCAGTTGCAAGAATGCAACAGGACGGGTATACATTAATATTTGATAACAAAGGGGTAAAAATAAAGAAAGTTGATTATGAAAGGTAAGCTTTTTATTAATTTGTCTACTGTTGATTGCACAATTAATAAAAACATAATAAATTCTTAAGTAAAATGTGTGTCTAACGACATCTCATGTAACATGGACACGTATAAATAGTATAAACTAAGAAATGCCAACAGTTAACTGTAACGACTGTGAACGTTTAGAGTGTATTATCGTTATTAGGAGCGATAACTTTAAATGCCTAAACATGCGTGTCAATAGAAAGCCAAGTATTTCTTGTACAGTAGCACACACGCAACGAAAGAACACCTGATGCGCATTTCGCTCTTATTATAAGCTCATCAGAAGTGTATGCTTAAGTACAGTAAAGTACTGATGTACGTAGTCCTATCACTCCTCCTAGTTGTAATAATAAAAATTATTTTGTTTTGCTTATTGATGAATTCACTGATTATTGTAGTACCTATTTGTTTACTTACAAATCCGATGTTTGTTGAGTATTTTGTGACTTCATTGCAAAAAATGAAGCACATTTTAATTTATAAGTAGTAAATTTGTATTTGGATAACGGTAGAAAATATTTATCAAATGAAATGAAAAGTTTTTGTGAAGAAAAAGGCATTAGGTACCATTTAACAGTATCAAGAACTCTACAGTTAAATGGAGGCATGTCTAGCAGGTGCTAAGTTAAATAAAAGTTTTGAGGTGATGCAGTTTTGACTGCTACATACTTAATAAATATAAGTCCAACAAAAGCTCTCAAACAGTCTAAAACACCATATGAGTTATGGCTTAATAAAAAACCGCAAATAAAATACCTGAAAGTATTTGGTCCCACGGTTTATGTACATAAAAAATTAATACAAGTAAATTTGATGATACATCGTGGAAGGGTATATTTGTAGGATATGAACTGAATGGATATCGTGTATGGAATGTGGAGAATGAAAAATATGTTACGGTGAGAGATGTAGTTGTTGACGAGACAAATTTCGTAATATCGAGATCTGTAGTAGGTGCTCATGGAGTTTCAGTTGGAAACTCCAGTGATATAGAAAAAATTGATGATTCTGGTGCAAGGTCGAAATCAGTATTGTCTCGTGAATCTGATTATAAGAAATTCGAAAACAACTGTGAATCTGATGATGCTAAATCAGAAAACGAAGGTGAATCTGATATTGCTAAATCAGAAAACAACATGTTGGTGAAACGAAAAGGCAATAAAATGAAAATTGTTAGGTTAAGGAATAACAAAGATATCGCACAAGTAAAGATACATAAAAAAGAAATTGATAATAAAAGTGAAAAATTGAGGAAAAGTGATAGAATACAGAACGTACCTCCGGTTTTATATAATGAGTTCGAAATAACAGGGGATTACGTTATGTATGCTCTATCAGTAAAATGCACGATTCCTAAATGTTATCAAGAACTTAAAAATAGGAAAGATAGGGTGAAATGGGAACAGGTTGTTAACGAAGAAATTTGATCTCTTCAGTTACACAAACTGGACTCTAGTTAGTAAACCAAAAAATAAAAATATTGTTGATTGTAAATGGATGTTTGTGGTTAAAAATGAATTCGGTAACCCATTGGAATATAAAGCTCGACTGGTAGCTAGAGGTTTCAGATTATACTGGAACATTTGCTCCAGTCGCGCGAATTTCAAGTTTTAGATTCATGATCGCATTTTAAAATCAATTTAACTTATTGATACATTACATGGATGTAAAAACTGCCTTTTTAAATGGTGAATTAATAAAGGAAATTTATATGTAAGCTAGTTCCTCAAGGAATAGCGAGTAAAAATAATGTATTTGTAGATTAAATAAAGCTCAGTACGGTTTGAAACAAGCAGCTAGAAGCTGGTTTGAAGTATTTGACAAAGCTTTATAAGAAAAAAGATTTAAAAATTCCTCTGTTACTCCATGCATTTATATTAGTGATAAAAGTAATATATTGAATAATGTTTATATCGTACATTATGTAGATGATTTGTTAATAAATCTATTTGAAATGGTTGACCTAAATGCAATTAAACTATTTTTGGGAATTAAAATTGCGAGAAGCAATAACAAAACTTGTTTAGATCAAAGTGCGTATATAAATACAATTTTAGAAAAATTTAAAATGCAAGAATATAATCCTGTACATACACCTCTAGAAATTAAAGTAAATTATAAAGCATTAAATGAAGACAAAAATTATAATAATGCGCCTTGACGAAATCTACTAGGTTGCCTTATGTATGTGATGGTTTGTACCAGTCCAGACATAAGTGTAGTCGTAAATAATTTGAGTAGATATACAAATAAAAATAATAAAAAACTATCGAAAAATTTTTAAAAAGTTCTGAGATATTTAAAAGGTTCAATAAATCTGAAAGTAACCTATGTCAAAGTAAATTATAAACAACTGCATATTTAGTGGATTTGTAGATTCAGATTGGGGAGGTGATGAAACAAGTAGAAAAAGTACCACGGGATTTATTTTTAAATTATTTGATACTAGTACAATTTGCTGGAGAACAAAGCTTTATTTGAGACAGTGCGAGAAGCACTCAGGGTAAAATCTTTAGCATGTAGTATAAATATAAAAGTTGATGAGTCAATAATAATTTATGAGGATAACAATGGTTTTATTAGTATTGCAAATAATCTGACTTATCACAAGAAAACAAAGTATATAAAGTCTGTCCAGAAACGAAGCAAAGTAATACGTTAAAATAGTTCATTTATTTTACATATAAGCGGTACACGATTTTGTATAAAATACATAAAAGATTTTAAAATTAGTTTTAGGATACACCGCTTCCATACTATAGTGTTACAACGTAAGTTATTCATGAATAGGTCCTAATCCGTTAACAATGAGACGTACCTGTTCTTGAGGTCTAAACTAAAGATCATAGGCGTGTACATGGGTTTTGCTGACAAAAAAATCACGATTGCGTTTTGTTGTGTTTTATTGAAAGTAAATTTTAAACATATCATTGTAATTATAAAACACATCGTTTGTTAGAAACCATTTTATAGAGTTTGAAAATTTAAGGTATAATAAAACATAGCAAGAACAAACGATAATGATGAACTGGGTGTTACTTAATTTTATAATTTTTGTGTGAATGGATTTAATAGTATTAATTTTTTGTTTGAATGGATGTTTTGAATAGTAGTTTACTGATCTATTAGATGCCATAGGTTTTATATACCAATCTGTTATTAATCTGTTAGTATTCTTATCATTAATTAACATTACATCTAAGAATGGAATTTTACCATCAATTTCTTTTTCGTACGTAAAACAAAGGTGTCGATCGTAGTTGTTAAACAAATTTAATGTAGATTCAATCTCTGATTTTGGAATGAAAGTAATTACATTATCTACATACGAAAATGTGAAAACCGTTTTGAAATAAGTTGTGTTAAGTACAGAATTTAATGAATCGTGCATTACTAAATTAGCTAAACTGGGAGAAGCTGGATTTCCCATGGCTGAACCAAAGATTTGTTTATATTGACAGTTATCAAACGTGAAGTAACTAGAGTCAAACAAAAAGGATAAAATATCTGACAATTCGTTTAAATTGAGAGTTGTGAAACTACTAATATCCTTCCAATATTTTTTAATTAAACTTATCACTAAATTCTTAGATACATTAGTAAATAACGAACTACATCAAATGATATAAGACAATAATCGAGAGGTATCAATGTATTATTTAATCTATCAACTAATTCATACGAATTTTTTATACTGAAATTAAACAAATATGAAATATTATTGAGTATGGACGTTACAAAATTTAGACAACTCGAAAGAGACAATAGGTTTAAGTGGATAGTTATTTTTATGAATTTTGACTAATCCGTATAATTTGGGTGGAACACTGTTATAAGTGATCAAATTTTTATAAATAATGTCTATATGGCCATTATTCAGTAAAGATTTACATATTAAATTATTTTTTATTTTTATTTTTATGACCAACACATGATGACAACACATTCAGTTGTCGAAACGTCGACTATAGAATAATTTAGTTCTTTGGTTATACATCCAGCTCCTATAGAAAGCCTTCTATGTAAGGAAACTACTACAAATTAAAAATAATAACAGGAACAATCAAGAATTTCAATAAAATAATAACTTTGACGCTCTGTATTTCGGAAACTATCAACTTTCAGACTAAAGTAATTTGGGTTAAATTGGCCTATTTTAGTGCTAGAAATCTACAGTAGTTTAAAGTACACGGAATATCGGGACACCCGGTATGAGCTTCATATAAAATTAATAGCAAACCCGGCGAACTCCGTTTCGCCACCAGATGGCTTAGTTTTATGTAACATTTCGTTTGGTGATTAAAAGATGAAGAAAAAAATTTTTTTTTTTTTAATTTGAAAAGGAAAAATTTTATTTCATTTCACAACAGTAATGAATTCATTTCGATTACAAAAATGAAGTGTTATTTAGTTGAACTTCTCTAAGTAAATGAAAGTGAATCCAAAGTAAATACTGAATCGAAGCGTTATACGTGTCCGCAAATTATCCGTTTCATTGGTAAACCACATTTTTTGTTTTTTGGTCTGACGTTAACACAAACAAAGCGGATGGTCTTCTACATTTTTAACCCCCTTTTCGAAAAAGTATCAATACATCGGTACGCCATTGGAATCTGTTAAACATGTTGATTTATTACTTCGCTTTGGTTCTGGACAGACTATAGATATAAAATATCACTTTTCACGGGAACAGATTGAGAAAAATGTAATAAAATTGCATTATGTTCCAACAGGTAAACAAATAGCCGATGCTTTGACAAAACCGTTACCAGTAGTTAAGTTTATAGAATTGAGATTAGAAATCTCACTAAGTGTTTAAATTAAGAGTACATGTAAAATACCATAACTGTATTGCTCTTAAGAAGTGGTTTGTTTACGTTTTCTGGATTTCCCTAACCCTTGCAACAAATGTTAGACCACATGTATTTTCCCTGAAGCACTATAGTGAGGACATACTTGTTTCTATTTCATATAATCTATAATTAGTTCTGTAAATACTTAATCTTACGATAAATAAGTAAAAATAATAAGTATGTAGGGTAACGTAAAATAATATAATAGATTTTAAGTTATATGTTACTGAAAATGGATTAATTTTGAGGGGCATGTTGAAAATGTAACCATAAGTTACAAAAATTAATCTAAATATTAATTAATTAATTAATTAATTAATAAGAATTAGTTCAGCTTGGGTTAAGTCTTATTGGGTCAGTCTTTTTTAACGAATTATAAATAAGGGTGACAAAATGCATCGATACATACTCCAGGTTACGTATTAAGAAAATTTTTTTAAGTAAAAGTTAGTTCGAATTCGTCTCAAAAATAAAACGGGTTCTCGACACAGAATAGTGCATTTTAATAAACAGTATTTAATTGTGGTGTTGATTAATTGTATTATTTAATCCTTGCCTATTCTAACAGTGTCGGCTCATACTCAGTGCACATTGTTCCATAATTACATATGTAAGAATTATTTTAAGTTTGACAACATTGTATTGAATTGTTTAGTTTGAACGGTACTGTATCCCCACTTAATAAAAAAATACACCGCTCAAAACAATTAGGGGAACACTTGTAATAAATTGAATAAGTAATTGTTTTTTAAAGCTGTCATGCTGAAAGTTGGACAAATTTTAAAGATCCATGGCTTAAATACAGATTTGGAAGGCACTGGCCACTTATAATTGGTAAGCTTCCTGATGTTCCTATAGTGCCTAATGTTGATTATTGCCTTGTTTATTGAAGTCTCTGACAAAATAAGGCATTTAAATGAGTTTGAAGTGTATCATGCTTTACATCTTTTACGACAAGGTCAATCTCTGCGACAAGTGGCTAGAGAGCTTGGGGTTTCTCCTTCTGTGGTGTCCAGGTTACGCAACAGGCATAGAGAAACAGGTCAGTATTGTAGAAGACGTGGCCAGGGCCGTAAATTTAAAACAAACCCCCAGGATGACAGCAAAAACCTGCAGAATGACCTTCATATGGCTTCCGGAATCCGGGTTTTAGACCAAACCATAAGGAACAGATTAAGGAAAGAGAAAATTTGTCCAAAAAGGTCAGTTAGGAAACCACGCTTAACAAATGGGCAGAAGGGAGCAAGACGTACGTATGCTGAAAACCATGGTGATTGGAACCTAAACCAGTGGGAGTCTGTGCTCATCTCGGACGAATTCAGGTATCGTCTTACTCGTTGTGATGGTCGATTGAGGGTGTGGGGACGGCCAGGAGAAAGATTTTCTGCAGAAACTGTACAGGAAATTGATAGATTTGGAGGAGCTTTCATAATGGTTTACGCCTGAATTGTGTACAACAATTGTACGGACCTTGTACTTGTTCCTTAGCGACTGAATGCTGTCCGGTATATTAAACACGTTCTGGAAGGCATGTAGTACCTGCTGCCATTGGAGTAGGCCTTGGATTTTTGTTTATGCAGGACAATGCCAGAGCACATTCTGCGACTGTCACCAGGAATTTCCTGAGGAGGAATAAAATTGAGGTAATGGAGTGGCCAGCGGTCAACCCAGACCTCAACCCTATTGAACACTTTTGGGATCTTCTAGACAGGAAAGTCAGGAACCGACATCAAGGTCCACAAACTCTGCAGCAACTTGGAGATGCTCTGATAGAGGAAAGGAAGAATATCCCGCAAGAGAAAATCCAGAATCTTATTGGGAGCATGCCACGAAAGTGCCAAACTGTCATCGAATGTTGTGGAGGCCATACACGATACTAACTCTATATAACGAGTGTTTAACTTCAAAAAATAAGCACAAGATTCAATTGCTTACATAGCGGAATTATGTAAAAAGTTAATTGTCAGCTTTATTCATTTGTTTTTACTGACATGAGAAATAAATAAATAAATAAATAAACACAAATAATGTACACTCATAAAATTTAAAACTTGGACACCACAATTTCTGTAAACAAAAGTTTGCACATTGTGAAGCGGGCTTAAGGGTATCATTTACAATTCTAACAGCAGGTAGTCTCAGCAGGGGTTATCTTATAGAAGGACTGTAGAATGAATCATTACACTAAGCACGTTTTAGAAAATAAGTAATTTACGTTGCTTACTTAATTTTTTTTAAAGAATATATTTGAAGGTATCGCTAATTAAACACCATAGCTCGATTAATTATCGAATCAAAATTTTGTTTAGGAAATGTTTACAAAATAAAATTAGAAATAATTTTGATTTAAAAAACGTCTACAAGCAATAACTTTTAAATTAAATCAAAAACTAAACATGGTTATTTGGGTTGACTGATTATTACTTATTTTTAAATAAATCTAACCTACTAATTATTGTAAGTTATTAAAAAAAATCATTAAACTCTCTATTCATAATATTTAGTCCTTACAAAATGTATATTTTATGACGTTTCATTTTTTTCTGTAGTTAATATAAAAAGTGAAAATAAAAACTAAGGCAATTCTTATTGTCAACGTATATATTTAGTTTTTGACAAGAATTTATTACATAATTATAATTAAGATACCAAGTTATAGTTTAAAATTAAATGAAAACGTTTTTTTAAATAAAGGTATTACTATATAAATAAATATAAGAAATCAATAATGGGTGTGACCTCCATTATTATTGATACATTCTTGGAGGCGTCTGCTCATTGACGCTATCAAGGTATCAATATAATTAATATTAATCGTTTCCCATGCGGTATCAATGGCTGCAATTAGTGCATTACGGTTTACTGGTATAAAATTTGGCCCTTGTTGTCTTCGGATAACAGCAAGTATTCGAGCCCAAACATTTTCGATAATGTTAAAATCTGGGCTTTTGCTGGCCAGGGTAACAGCTCCAAGTTATTTTCTCGTATCCAATTGCGCACAACCCGCGAAGTATGAATAGGGGCGTTGTCCTTTAACAACAAAAATACATTATGAAAATGTTAATTCAACAGATCCCGAACTATTTTTTGGAGAAAGTATAGTGAAATAAGAATATTTACTTGTTGGAAAATATAATCTTCGTCTGGATAAAACACTTCGACTGAAGGTTTCATAATAGTTTTAAAATATCTAAATACGCAGCAGAATCAAGACGTCCATCGATAGCCCAACAAACTCCTGGACCCCGCGCCCTAACCCAACCCTACACATTCACAGAAAAATAACCAGTTCGTTATTTAGGACATATGTGATTATTTTCGTAACGAGTTCCTTCTATTCTAAAAACTTTTAGTGGTCCATCGTTGCGGCTATTAAACGTTTTTTCGTCGCTAAAAATCACTCGATTCCAAAATTCCAAAGATTTCGCCAAATCACCAAAACTTGATCGATACGTGTTTCAACAGCTAATGTTATCATCGGCGATACCGATGCGGTTATTGAACGTTTTTTCGTCGCTAAAAATCACTCGATTCTAAAATTCCAAAGGTTCGTTCACATATCGCCTTGCAAATTCCAGACGACTTCTCATATTTTCGTCACTAAGAACTTCTTTTGCAGCAGCATTACACTTTTTTATTCCCATCTCCTTTAACCTTTTTTGTGCAGTTATACGGCAACCGAGAAAATGTGTATCTGCTATAGCCCTGGAGTATGTAGCAAATGGTTGTTCTGTTACGTAATGAAACAACTCGAGATCTTGAGCACGTGTAGATACTTTAGGTCTACCACTTCCGATGGCTCTTTTCAAAGTGTGTTCAAGATTCCATTTTACTCGGTAATGCCCTACGGTGCTTTTGGTATATCTAACATACGTGAAATTTCACGCACGCTACGGCCCGCCGCTAATTCCGAAACAATCCGCGCTTTCAAATCAGCACCGAGATGAGGTGGCATTTTCACAACACTTGAAATTTTAAACTAAAATGGAATTTACATTTCTTACTTTATTTATTGGTTCACACTACCCCTTCTCAAACAGTAGGTAATTGTTTATTTATTACATACTTCTAATGACCAATGTAACAACCCTTAGAGCAATATGACTCAAAGGAAGTAAATTAAACAAGCAAGGATATTCTATTGTTATTGAAACTTATTCATAAAGTAAAAGCCATTTCCTTATAATGGACAGGATTTTCTTTTAAGTATTAAGATTACAATAAAGAACTTATAAACCTTTGAAAATATCTAATTATAAATATTTACACTGCAATTGCGCTTTTTCCTTAATAATTTCTTAGCAATAACATACACGTTGTCATAAATTTGATATAATATAAATTTGTGTTTCTAATATTACATCACAAACTAATCTTTATTCGCCAAAAAATTGTTGCTTAAGTTGTAAAGCTTCGTACACACCTGAACAACAAACCAAGCAACGAACCGAAAGTCAAACAGAACGACAAACGATCTTTTATGATTTCCACAATCCGAACAACAAACGGAACGTTTGTGCTGTTCCCATAATTATTTTCAGTAGTTTTCAGTTCATATATATTTATTATTGAGAAGAGAAAATTGCGGAAAACAAGAAGATAGTGCCAACCAAATTTTTACGCACAAAGAAGAGTAAAAATTATAATTTACTTCGCTTTTTTTTATTTTGGAAATTTCCGCCCAAATGATGCTAATAGGGACATCATTTTTTTCTTGCATTCTTAAACACTGATTAATTTAAAACATTTTTCTTCTGTCAACTCCATAATATTACCTAAAACACAACAAACCCACAAAAGGGAGGACAAAAAATAAATAATTTAATTCTCCCGCATAAGTTTGTTCGCCGTTTTGTTTAGATTCGTCCAAACCTGCAAACGCATTCGCGCGCATTTTCTTTGATGTCGGAGAAAAAACCGACAAATTGCGGGAACGCCGCAAACCGTTCTTAGAACAATCAGAACTTGCGAATCTGTTCTAAAATTCGTACGTAGCACCGTCCAAATTAATTTTTCAATTGCCGTTCGGTTTGTTGTTCTGTTTGTTCCTCGGTTTGTTGTTCAGGTGTGTACGAAGCTTTACAGTAAGCATATTAATATGAACTATACCTTATGAAAGGAGAGTTACGTAACTATAGGTCACACCCATTATTGATTTCTTATATTTATTTATATAGTAATACCTTTATTTAAAAAAAAACGTTTTCATTTAATTTTAAACTATAACTTGGTATCTTAATTATAATTATGTAATAAATTCTTGTCAAAAAACTAAATATATACGTTGACAATAAGAATTGCCTTAGTTTTTATTTTCACTTTTTATATTAACTACAGAAAAAATGAAACGTCATAAAATATACATTTTGTAAGGACTAAATATTATGAATAGAGAGTTTAATGATTTTTTTAATAACTTACAATAATTAGTAGGTTAGATTTATTTAAAAATAAGTAATAATCAGTCAACCCAAATAACCATGTTTAGTTTTTGATTTAATTTAAAAGTTATTGCTTGTAGACGTTTTTTAAATCAAAATTATTTCTAATTTTATTTTGTAAACATTTCCTAAACAAAATTTTGATTCGATAATTAATCGAGCTATGGTGTTTAATTAGCGATACCTTCAAATATATTCTTTAAAGAAAAAATTAAGTAAGCAACGTAAATTACCTATTTTCTAAAACGTGCTTAGTGTAATGATTCATTCTACAGTCCTTCTATAAGATAACCCCTGCTGAGACTACCTGCTGTTAGAATTGTAAATGATACTCTTAAGCCCGCTTCACAATGTGCAAACTTTTGTTTACAGAAATTGTGGTGTCCATGTTTTAAATTTCATGAGTGTAGGTACTTTATTAATTTTATGTTTGTACGTTTATCCAATGAAAAAATATTTTCATATTTCATAGTGTTCCTTTAATTGTTTTGAGCAGTGTATTAAAACAATAACCACTGCCGTTCCATAGATACCAATTTTTCTGTCAACTGTAATTTTCAGATTATTATTAACAAATAGCTAAACATAACTAAAATTTTACTTTACAATCGTTAAATTCGAACTGTTCTAGACCTGTTCTAATTCAGAACGAGTGTCATCCGCGAAACATTCTCGAACAGTTCTATAATGAGTACACGGTAAATAGACAAAATTAGTTAAGTATCGCAAAAAATCACCTTCGAAATAAATAAATAATTCTTGTCGTAAAATTAATAAAAAATATTAATTTATTGACAAAAATAATTAATTAGTGAAAGAAGGCAATTAATAAATTGATTATAGACATGTACGCCAACAAGCTTGTGATCCATCAATTTTATTACTATAAGTTTTAATTACCGTACTTTATAAGCACGTAAGATTGACTCAAATATTACCTTAAAATAAAATTGCATTTCACAAAAAATTTACGACTTTCTTTTTCGCTAACATAAGACAAAACTCGCGAAGTTCTACGTGCAACGTTAATAAGGTCGTCGTAAAGTAGAATCATTAACTTAAGTAGTTTTACAAACTGCAGGTTCCTTTATCTGCAATAGAAATATTAAGTCTAGTCACATACATCCCGCCAACAAACAAGTAGAAACATACTTTTTAAATCAAAAAGAACAACAAAAATCTCAAGTTAGTTAAGAGTTAGTGGCATTATCTTTGAGGAGCGCTCTCCCTCGGGTTTAAGGATCCAAACAGACATTTTTTGAAGTTTGAAAGTTGTCTACACAAACCACCGTTTGAATGCTGTTACGGTAATTGAATAATCCGTAGAAATGAAAGGAGTACATTTTATACTACCTATATAAAATTTCGATAAATAAAATAAGTTTAGTGAAATATTTAAGTTCAGTTCTAGGATTACTTCCGTATCTTGTTACTTCCAATGTAATTTTAGTGATATAATACCAGATTTGAAACCGAATATATTTGATATTATTGTAGCTTTGGGTGATATTTTATCGGCTCGCGGAAACTCTAGGGAAGCACGGTTTAAAAATATTCAGCTGTATTTATATTTATGAATACCTACGAAGATATCGTCTGGTAAATTTCACAATATTCTATTTTGAATTCTGCATGCGTATAACAACCACAGCAGAAATGTAATAAGGCTAACCAAAAATATATATTATTTAGCAGCGTTATATTTTCTTATATAAATCGAACTAGTATTTCGTTTTCAAAATGATTAATCGTAAGTTCAAAGTGAAGTATTTAGATCATTTTGTGTTTAGTCGCGAACCAAAAATAATGAGAAACCAATAAAAATCGAGTGAGTTGTTTAGAAAAAGGCCAAACACAAATCCAATTAGAATAATTAGTATCCTTGAAGTCTGGGCACTGGGTAAGCCTTAAGCTTCAACCTCTCGTAAAACTCTGTTAATTTATAGCTAAAATGGTGGCCATTAGACGCAGGCGGTACCTGTGATGAAGAAAAAAACCGTTCTTTCTACACTACCTTGTTTAAATTATGAGATTGCACAGAATATTATTTAGAAAAGTTAATAAAAAGTTTTTCGCTTGATGATATATTAATGGAGAGTTAGCTGCCAGAGTCGACCAATAAGTTTTTATTATCTACCCTCTTAAACACCACATCGATATCATTCATTAACAATTGCTTAACAAAGGCTTTTCATTTATTTTTTTCCCTGGCACTTATTTTGAAACACACACGTTAAACAAGGACATGTTAAGTACGTCGTTAATTCCGCATCGATTTTTATATTAAACATTAACCTACTAGTTAATTATAGGCTTCTAAAAACGGTTATTACAGATAATATCAATAAAGTTTTATTTGTAATTACTTTTCAAAGTTACGGATTTTAGCAACAAATTAGATCTCTCCAAACAAAAATAGTTACTAATAGCTGTTAACGACTCCAATTAAGGTACTTGCAACTACACTAACATCTATTTACCAAGATACGTGAAAGTAAAGTGCAATTATATTGACTTTATGTCTAGTAGTCACGCCTCTAACTACGAATACTCTTTGCAACGTGCCTTCCAAACTTTATTATCTAAAATTGATCCTTTTTGCAAAGTACAACTTGCTTAATAGAGCAAATAACTACAGTAAATTAATTAATGAACCTCAATAAGACTGAACACTGTAGTGCGTTTCTAAAGTTTTAGGTGCTATACTTTTTAAACAAAACCGTTTTATTTCTCTTCGCCCTAATTTATTACAATTACGAAGTTTTTCTTATAAACAAACGACTAACTTTATCTAGTTAGTTGAGAATTACTAAATCTACAACATTTACTTTAATTAAAGGTATTACTTTGTTACTTAAATTTTTGCATCTGTAACTGTGACCAGTCGTCTTTCCCACTCGTTTTGATAAAACAGAACTTGTTTCTAAATAACGGTTTTAGATTCAATGCGTTAGAATAAAAAAATTGATCCCATTGAAATGATAATACTCTGCAAGCTTAGTATGCTTCTCAAAAGTGATTTAAATACAACTAATTTTTAAAATAAGGAAACTAACGCAGCGAAATCTATTATTTTTAATCCACAATTAGAATTATCAATAATAATTCATTTTTTTTTAGTTAACTATAACACAAATATTAAATAAAGAAATATCAAAGACGATCAGACGAGATGCTAGAAACTACCGCAGCAAAAAGATTCAAGAAACAATAGAGAGAAACAAGAGCACAAAAGTACTACGAAAACAACTGTCTACGGGCAAATCTGAAATAATTCAATTAAAAAACAAGCAAGGTAAGATCACATCAAATCGAGAAAAAATGATCAATCTTGTGGAGGAGTTTTACCGCGAACTATACACAAGCCGCCAGAAAGAAAAGGTAAACCCCAACATTTTAACACGTAGGTAAGGCATCATCAATCAAGGCTCCGAGGAGATACCAGAAATCACCATCGAGGAGATTCGTGGAGCCTTGTCAAAGATGAAAAATAATAAATCACCTGGAGAAGATGACGTGACCGTGGAAGCAATAAAGGTTGGAGGCTCCCGGTTTTCGATCTGCTTTTGGAACTAATGATCATTTACAAAGTATCAAGACTCTCATCGAAAAGACAGTTGAGTACAATAGACCATTGGCGCTCTTGTTCATAGACTTTCATAAGGCTTTTGATACGGTCGAGTTAAAGGCTCTGGTTAAAACATTGGATGAGTGTCGGGTAGATTATAAGTACTCAAAACTGATCTATAACATATACAATAACGCAACTATGTCGATTAAATTACACGAAAGCAGCCAACCTATCGAAGTGGGAAGAGGGGTCAGACAGGGAGACCCTATGTCCCCAAAACTCTTCATAACCGTATTAGAACATGCATTTAAAAAGCTCGACTGGGACTCAAGAGGTATCACCATAGATGGACAGAATCTTAATCACTTCAGATTCGCTGACGACATAGTCGACTCTTGTAGCTGACAATCTCGGGAAAATAAAACAAATGCTCCACGAACTTAACCACGCATGCGCCGAGATTGGTTTGAAAATTAATTTCTCTAAAACCAAGATCATGACTAATTTGGTTTTGAGTGAGCGTATCAAGATCGAAATATGCAATAAATATGTATACTCAGGTCACGAGATGCGCATTTCAAGGGACCATCAGACCTACGAGCTGCATAGGAGGATTAATCTTGGATGGGCTGCCTATGGGAAACTCAGGTATATCTTCAGAAGCGACATTCCTATCTGCTTAAAACGAAAAGTGTTCGACTAGTGTATTCTGCCGGTCTTTACCTACGGAGCGGAAACATTAACCTTAACATCCACATCCGCAAAAAAATTAAGAGTCGTACAACGAAAAATGGAAAGGTCGATGCTTGGAGTGAGCCTGAGAGATCACATTAGAAACAAGGAATTACGGCGAAGAACAGGAGTGACGGACGTCATCTAGCGAATAGCTACACTAAAATGAAACTGGGCAAGCCACATAGCCCGGATGTGCGACGACCGATGGACGAGGAGATTACTAGAGTGGAGGCCACGCAGCGATAAAAGAAGCCAAGGAAGACCGCCTACCAGATAGACCAACGACATAAAAAGAATAACAACCAACTGGATTCAGACAGGACAAGATAGAAAAAGGTGGAATGCCATGAGGGAGGCCTATGTCTAGCAGTGGACGTCTCAGGCTGGTTGATGATAATTGATGATGATAACACAAATTAAATTTCTTCTTCTTTCTTCTTCAGCTTATCTGCATCTACTGTTGGATGTAAGCCTCCCTCGATTTCCTCCATTATTCTCTATTTCTAGCTTTTTGCATCCAATTTGTATAAACCCTTTTGATGTCATTAGACTATCTAGTAGGGGGACGTCCTCTGCTTCTGTAATCCTCTGACCTTGATCACCATTCAAGAATCCGTATTGTCCATTGATTATCAGTTGTTCGTGCCTAGTTCTATTTTAGTGTGGCAATTATTTCTATTGCGTTTGTTACTTATGTTTTTCTACGAATTTCTGCATTTGGTACTCGGTCATTTAGTCGTAGTTTCAGCTTCGCCTTTTCCATTGCTCTTTGTGTTGTACAAATTTTAGTAACAGTTTTTTTAGTGAGTGTAAGCGTTTCCGCTCCATATGTCATGACCGACAGGACACATTGGGCATAGACTCTTCTCTTTAGGCAGTTTAAAAATTGAGATTTTATAATATGCCTTAATTTACTGAAGGCAGCCCAAACTAATCATATTCTTCTATGGAGTTCGTGTGTTTGATTATCTCTGGGAATACGAATTTCATGTCCAAGGTACTTTTAAGTTGTTGATTTTTCTATTTGATCTCCTTTTACGGAAATGCTTTTACTGAGCACCAAATTTGTCATAATTTTTGTTTTGAAAATAGTAATATGTAGTCGTACTTGTTAACCTTTCTAGCGTTGTATATGCCTTGTCGATACCATCTTAGAGGGTTTAACATTTATCCATATTTTCCGATTCTACATGTTTACACACATATTCCAACAAAGTGCTTGTTTCCTTTGTTAACAAGCTGTTGGATGGATTTGAAAAAGAAGATTATTCGTTGTCTATTTTTTTAAATCTCAGTAAAGCTTTCGACTGCATTTCACACACAGTTTTGATAAACAAACTTATATAACTTTACTGATGACAGCATAAAACTAGTGTCTTCTTATTTAGAAAACCGTCAGCAATGCGTAAAATTTGAAAAATTAACTTTCAATATATTACTGATAAAAGATGGTGTACCCCAAGAATCAATTCTTGGTCTATTACTTTCTCTTATTTATACTAATGACTTTTCTGCCTACATGGGAAATATCGATACAATACTTTATGCAGACGACACAACTATGTTATTAAAAACAAGCATATAAATGAGTTGGATAAGTGGGAACTTAAATAGAAGAAAAAGCAAATCAGTGGTTTATTGTAAACGAACAAAAAAAATTGACTCAGAAACTGGCATTTACACTAAAAAGAAACAACCCAAAATTATCCAATTCTGGGGAAATAAACTTTTTAGGAGTTACTCTTGACCAGAAACTTACATGGGAACGACATGTAAATAAATTAGCAGTTAAGTTATGACAAAACATTTTTTGTTTTAAGAAGTTTTTAAAAGAAATATCTTCTAATGTTCTGAAAGCCGCATACTTTGCATTGATCCATTCACTATGTACTGTTACGGTTTAAATTTCTCAAATCGAGGACGTAGGTCGTAAGCCGTTTTAGAACGTGTGTCGCAAGTAATACGGTTCGACGAAAGTTCGTAATTAGTGCGCACGCTACTAATTTGCGATTAGTGGAAATTTTAATTTGCTCAACTTTTCGAGACGGACGGCGGACATTTTCTCTTTTCTCGTTGGTGCACGTGGGTGTTTTAGCGTCTTCTCTGAAGTGAAATTCTCACAAAAAAAAAAGTATTTAATCTGGGCTTCACAATTTCCAATATAAATTGACGTTTACATTAATCTGGCTACATTCACCGTGAGTATTTAAGTTTCTTTTCTATTTGTTTCAATTCTGATTGCTACTAATGTTTTTAGCACGTTGTGTTCAGCATCTTATACTCGTTATACAGTGTCCGCCATAAAGTTGGAACCATATGGCATTTTTTTTTATTATTGTAGTTAAAAATAACTTTGGGGTCAATCACTTCTGCTTCTGAAATAACTTAAAATGCGCCAAGTCAAAGTTAACAGGTAACATCTGTCAATTGTCAAGTTCGTAATTTTGGAAAAAATGCCTAAAAATGGGTCAATTTGTTAAAATTTCAAAAAATTTGCTAGGAAATTATAATGCTAATCACATTTGATGCACATGTGCTGATTTTGAGAGAGAAATTTTGATGTTCAATAAATTTTATGTATGACAATTGACAGATGTTACCTGTCGACTTTGACTTGGCGCATTTTAAGTTATTTCAAAAGCAGAAGTGATTGTCCCCCAAAGTTTTTTTTTAACTGCAATAATAAAAAAAATTGCCAACTTTATGGCGGACACTGTATACGTTACTGGGACAATTCTCGAGGGTGCTGGAGTGGCTACCTAAAAACCTTCCCTATTAATGCATGACAACACTACGGCTCCGCAGTAATTAAGCCGCAGGCCAACGGGGAGGACCACTTCGTCAGAGGTTGGTTATGTGGTATATCGCCAGCAAGAAAGTCACCGGTGTGCTATTTTCTCCGTACGCTACCCCTTAGAAGAATCCTTTGGGTCTATCTACCTTCCCTGAACGGTCAATACCGTCGCTACTAGAATTCATTCCCGGAACTACACTCGACGTATTACAGCTAAGTTTTAGTATTTAAATCACTTACTCATAAATAATTAAGGCGCATGAATCTCTGGTACAGATGACATAAACGGCTCGATAATTAACATTTAAGTAACTTGATTCGGTGTATTCTTGTCAACCGTAAATTTGTTTTAAATCAACTCTTAGGGCGCTTGTCACGGACACAAAAGACCTTTTGGGTTTGCAAGAGGTACTTACCATTTCTTTTATTGTTTAGAGTTAGTGTAACCAACCGTATGTAAATGATATGTGTACCCAGAGCCTTAATAGCAGTTACTTTTTCGGTTTAATTTGAATGAGAACTCTTAACTTAAACGTCTCACTAAAAATTACTTGCAACGCGACATCTTAATTAGATGCCTGATTTATTGCAAGCGAGGTTGCTGCTAACGCACGTAACAATATGCGACACTCTCTCTATTTCTGTCACATCATCCTACTATTTTTGTTTATTTTTAAAATTTGTTTGTGATACTGTATTGTATGTCTCTCTCTCTCTGGTTTGTGTTTGATCTAGCATATTAGTTTTATGTATAACCTGTCTTTCTTTACTCAGCAAGTGGGGCCTTGTTAGACCAACAGTTAGAATTCTTATAGCTATTCAGAAATCCACGCAACTCTTCGACTATAAATATTTTGTTTATCCTCCACTAATTTAATTTGCTGCAGCAAACCAAATTCCTTTACTTTTTTCTTTCTAGGTTGTACCGCTAGAGCTGTCGCTCATTTGAATATTTTGTAAGCTCTAGCCGTTACAGTACCTATGGCACGTTGCTGTAGGGTTTGTTTGCGCACGTGGATATAATTTTCCTATTACAACGTAAGGAAATGCCCATTGTCGCCAATCTACAATATGGGGACGATTACACTGATGCCTTTTCGCTGCCTTTAACTTACATCTGTTTGTGTCTAGTGTATGTGAAATGTAACATTGGCTTGTGGTTAAGACCAAACAACAGACACACATATCAGACAAAGCACAGCAACGATCTATCCATACAATTTTGCCGTCTAAGCAATTCACAAAAAAGCCCTAATTATATGGCCCCTAAGTTGTTTAATGTGTTGCCCAAGAATTTGAAAACGTTAACAAATAATAAATTAAAAAAAAAATGTGTTAATTAAAAAATCGTTCTATTCAGTGCAAGAATTTTATACTTCTAATATTACAGAACTCGACAATTACTAAAGTTTATGTTTTAGTGTTAGTTAGTCACCACTGAAATGTTTTTTATAGTTATCTTTATGATCTACATACAGGCTGGCCCATTAGTGCGAGGAAGGTAGATATTTCGGAAAATATTGGGGTTAGAAATAAACTTTTGTAATAAAAGTTGTGCAAATCAATGAGTTGCACGTTTAAAAATTATTTTCGTTCATACAGGGTGTTGCATAAATGTGCGACATACCAAAGTTATGTTCTTTTAAATGGAACTACCCAATTTTTATAACAAATTTGGAATCCTTGGGAAATTCTAATGTGACTTTATGCATTATGCATAGTGTCAAAAATGGAAGGTTTTGCATTATTTCACTTTTGACTTTTCGAAAAAATTAAATAACTCAGTTATTCTGGAATTTATCCGACTGCGATTTTGCAGTTTTAATATGCATTACATATGCTAACTACCTACAGCTGGTTGTTTACCTATCTAACCTCACTTGCTTTTGAGTAATCACTTATTTAAATTAAACTCCCTAAATTCATGGATAACTTGATTTTTTCAAATGGCACCACTTAATTTTTTAGGTGCCGATTAACGTAGAATCTCATAAGCTTTCTAATGATAAGATTGTAGGTATCTAATTCATACTCAAAAAACCGCAAAAACCCGTAAGAGTTAGATACCTACAACCTTATCATTAGAATGCTTATAAAATTCCACGTTTAACGGTACGTAAAAAATTAGGTAGTGCTATTTGAAAAAATCAAGTTATCCTCGAATTTAGGGAGTTCAATTTAAATAATAGATTACTCAAAACTTAGGAAGGTTAGAAAGGGGAACAATAAGCTTTAGTTAGCAGATGTAATGCATATTAAAGCTACGAAATCGCAGTTGGATAAATTCCAGGATAACTGAGTTATTTAATTTTTTCGAAACATCAATTTTTTTAGAAAAAGTGCAATAATGCCAAAACCCTCCATTTTAGACACTATGTATAATACATAAAGTTACATTAGAATTTTCCAAGGAATCCAAATTTACAATAAAAACTGGGTGGTTTCATTTAAAAAAACATTGGTATGTCGCACTTTTATGGAACACCCTGTATAAACGAAAATAATTTTAAAATGTGCAGTTTGTTGATTTGCACAACTTTTATTGCAAAAGTTTTTTTCTAACCCCAATATTTTCCGAGATATCCATCTTCCTCGCACTAATGTATGTAATTTTATATTGACAAGTGAAAAATTTTTTGGAATTGAAACACAATAAAAAAAATTAAATTATCTGTATTTTTATGTAGTTTTACGCATGCTGTAGCAGTGTGATATATATTTTCGATTAGTTTTGTATATCCGTAATCTATTCTACATTCGGTAAGACCTAGCATTTTGCATTGATCCACGCTGTCGAAAGCTTTTTGTAGTCTACAAAAATATGGACTAAGTGTTAATTATATTCGATAGACTTTTCTATGAGGTTCTTAATAACATGAAGATGGTCACTCGTTCAATATCAGGATCTGAATCCAGCCTGCTCACGTGGTTGGTACAGATCTAATTTGGCTGTTAATCTGTTTGATATTACTGTAGTGAAAAGTTAGTACATATGCGACAGCAGGCTAATGTGTCTGTAGTTCCCAATATGTGTAATATTTTCCTTTTCATGTAATAATATAATCACTGCATTATATCATTACCATATTACAAGACATTCGTTAAAGAGTGTTTTTATCGCATATAATAACTCTTTCCTATTTTAGTTGCTTTTATTTCTACTTCATCTTCTCCTGGTATTTTATCGTTCTTCATATCTGCAATTGCCTTCTTCAATTCTTCTGTTGTTATGTCTAGAATTATCTTCTGAACCTTGATTTATTATTTTGGCCAAATTTGTTTCTATACCTTTCCCCTTGTTTTTGCACAGGTTTTTGTAATAATTCTCTACAATGTTTAATATTTTTGTTTGTTTGTCGTCATTGCACTTTGATCATTGAATAGTTTATATACAGGGTAAGTCACTATCAACGAATTATTCTGTACTAGTAAATGACAAATAAATATCGAGATTATTTGAAACCACATTTTAAAAATATTTTCTATTGTACAGGGTGCTCCAGAAACACGTACTATATCAAAGTTGGGTTATTTTAAATGAAACACCTTAATTTTTTTCTATTTGTAATGTAAGAAATTTAAGATAAATAAGAACAAACAACTTTAGTTTAAACCACCTTACTAAGAGCTTTCAACATCTGTTTTGCAATAATTACTATTATGTTATAATGTACAGAGTGTTTTAAATACTATCGCATAACGCTAACGACTTAAAAGTTAAATAACTGCCTTAACTTAAATAGAACACCCTGTATTTCTGTAGCCTGTTGGAATCAAGAACTAGTTACCTTTCAATCGGTATTAGGGTTACCAACCCCTAACTGAAAGTTTTTTAGATATTTTAAAATTGGCTAGTTTAATAATTTGCAATTTACTGGAATTTAAGTTACCTGTGAGATATCAGTAAAATAAACATGATCTTGCAAACATTTTTAATGTATAGGCCAATCCAGCGTTATATATTAACCTTAAAAAAATTTTTTTCAGAACAAAATAAAAGTCAAAATAAGAGTCAGTCGAATCACGCCCACCTGTCACAAACAACAGCAACCGTTATTAGTTTTAGCAAAAATCGATGACACTGTAAGCAGTGGTTACTTTGTTAAAAAAAATCTAAAAATAATGGTTTTTGAAATTATCGTACTACTATTAGAGCAATTTGAATTAAATTCTTAGTTAACAGGTTAAAGTTTGTCGATGTTTACAGTATGATTGATTTTTAATGTACCAAATAACAAACTAAGCAAAAAAACTAACAAAACAAAAAAACTTTTTGGTGCGGGTATGCTACTGTACAGAAATACTTGGTTTTACACGAGATGTCGTTAGACACACATTTCACTTATGTACCAAATAACGGTTGGTGTTGTTAAACATTAGTAAATTGTGACCGGTGTGCGTAATTCGACTAACTCTTAGAGCCCGGAATACTATTCATAAGCACAATTCTGTTTATTTTTTCTAAAAAAAATAAATATTTTTAAGGTAAATATTTAAAACTGAATGTTGCAAGATAATGTCCATATTGCGGATATTTCACAGGTAACTTAGACTCTAGTACATCGTAAATTGTTAAACTATCAAATTTTAAAATATCTTGAAAACTATTATAGTTAGAGGTTGGTAATCCTAATACCGACTAAAACGTAATTAGTTCTAGTTTTCAACAAGTTACAGAAATTTAGGGTGTTCCATTTAAGTTAAGCAAGTTATTTAAGTATAAAGCCGTTAGTGTTTTGCGGTAGTATTAAAAACACCCTGTACATCATAACATAATAGTAAATATTGCAAAAGAGATGTTGAAGACTTTTAGTAAGGTGGTGTAAACCAAAATAGCTTGTTTTATTTATCTTAAAGTTATTGCATTTTCTTGGAGGTTTTCAAATCAGGTAAAATCGATTTATCTCAGAAACGGAAGTAAGTAGGTATAGAAACATGTTAAAGAACATACATTATTTTTTATCGTGCAATTGAAAAATAGAAACTGTAATATACCGCACTTAAGTATACACCTCTGATGAGCTCATAATAAGAGAGAAATGCGGCATCAGGTGTTCTTTCGTTACGTGTTATGCTTCTGTACAAGTTTTACTTGTCTTTATCGACACACGTGTGTTTCAAGCATTAAAGCTGTCGCTTAGATAGCGCTATGCACTTTAAACGCACACATGTTGTTACAATTAACTGTTGGCATTTTTCTTAGTTTATACTATTCATACGTGTCAATGTTTTACACGAGATGTCGTAAGGCACACATTTTGCTTTATTAATCTTCTGTCCCTTTTATTTTTCCGGCCATATCCAAATTGTCTCATTTGGACCTCGGTTTCATCTTGTTTGTATCCAAGTTTCGCGTTAAAATCACACATAAGTAAGATGAAGTGCGAATGGTCTTTTTGTATAGCTTCATTTACGTTATTGTAAAAGTCGACTACTTCTTTGTCACTGTGTGTTCCTGTTAGAGCGTATATTTGAATAATTTTTATGTTATATCTTGAACTTAATTTGAGCATGGCATATATAATTTTTTGGGCAAATACTTGTTACTTGAGGGATGATCCGTTTATGAATTAATAATCCAACTCCCCCGTCTTTTGAATTTTTGTCATCCGTGTAATGCAACAGGTGTCCTGATTTAAGTGTCATTTGGTTTTCTTCTTTTCTTCTTATCTCACTCAACCTAACTGCGTCTCACTTTATGTTGTGTAAATCTTCTTCTACTTCTACAGCTACCGTACTCAGGGGTTGTTGAGCTGCCGGAGACTAAAAGCCGATGCCTATTATTGGTAAGCATATTTCGGGGCATTAAACCATACTCTACCACGCTGGTCATTGCCGGTTGGTAGAGGGAAGGGGAGTATTTGAAGAGATGAATGTTTGGTATAGATAGAAAGTAAGGATTGGAAAATAATTGCCTCCCAATAATGGACGTGGAAGAGAATCTCGTAGGGCAGGGGCTTTTCTGTAGTAGGCCTGTCTCCCATCATCCCATCAAGATCGCGGGAGATTGTCTACTTGCTACCCTACACTGAGCCATTGTACAAAGACTAATAATAAACTTATAATACATTTTATCCTCCCACTCTTTTACTTATGGTATTACGAAGTAAAAAAGCATAATTCCATTCTTCGTACGGGTTGGCCGTTTTCTGTTCCTTCAACATCGGGTTGCAGGAAGTTTATCCTCTTGGAATAGTGCGGGGTCTGGTACAACTTTTTTAGTAAATTCGGTCGTATTTTTTGTTAGACAAGGATGAAAAACTAAGAGTTGTTCCTGCTCTCCGCGATGCACTTCCAACGGATACAATACTTGGACGTGGCAAAGTGAAACTCCATTAACAGTACGTACTTTTATCAGACGTACTGTATGGTCCTTTCCAGGTGGTACTTGAATAACTATTGATAGAGGTCATTTGCACAGCTTCTTGTTTACTGCTCCGCCAACTCTGATTTTTTGAGCCCTCTGCTTGTTGGCGGGAATAACCAGTTCAGCCAATCATTCTTTACGGAATCTATCTTGTAGTTGACTCTGAATCACATTCATGTGACAAAATGCTCCTTTGAACGATTCCGAGTCTAAGGTCTCAGGAAGGTATCCATATAGATTGCCTTTTAAAGATATAGCTGGTGTGAGAGGAATTAGGTTCTCAGAATCGTCTTTCACTATGATAGTTAATTGTCGAACTCACACCAGCAAAACAAGTACGCATCTAGTCAAAAGTAAGACAAAACTTTCCTAGCATCCTCTTAAGTAGATTTTTAGTTGGCCTTACGTTTCTGAAATTTCAAACATTTTCGAGTCGACTCATCAAACTGCCGAAGGGGTTAAGTCACCGTTAACAATGAGAGAGGCAACACATACACTGTTATCATTTCCACAGCAATACAGACATATTAAAAACGGTATGCATAGTAAGTTAAAACAACGCGGTTAACCTCACACGCCGCAGCTACATATCATAAAAACATAACTCTCAGATTAATAATCGTAGAATATTGTACTGTTACGGATGCGGTGGTCAACATTTTTGCTCGCAGTGTTCACATTTAGATAGTTATTGTAATTTCTATTGTAAAAAAAGTGTGTGGAGCGAAAAAGAGATCAAGTCAAACTAATTATATTTAAAATTCGGATGATTCTGTCCAATAAACAGATGCTACAATTAATTTAGACAAAGTTATTGAAATTCATGCAACAAAAACAATCGATAAAAAAATGATCTGGGTGGAAATCGACGGTGTGAAACTTGATATGGAACTTGATACTGGAGCACCGTGCAGCATTATCAGTAATAATGGGTTGACAAAAAAAATATATACTGATAGACAGTTTGCTATTTATACACATCATCGTCTCGATTGCGTCGGACGAATTGCAGTGAATGCTAAAATTAAAAATACCTCGGAATATTTACAGAAATAACAATAACGATCCTATGATTCAATCTCAAGCTACCAAAAATCAATCATAAGTCCAGGTACAACCGGATACAGTTACTGCTCAATCACTTCAAGAAAACAGTAATTATACGCCTTTTTTAAATTTACGTTATCTACAAGAGAACGACGACCCCCAAACTATTATTTTCCCTAGTAAAAGCGAGAATACAATAAAGGAGGGATAAAATTGTTTGGTTGTTTCCAACTATGTTACATCATTAATGAGTATTTGTTGATATTCACAATGTCATTTTGGGCGATAACATATTCGATTTGTGTTAAATATTAATAAAAAAACTATTTTTATTCAAATGGTTTTAATAATAAAATTTGTGTTGACTCTATTTAAACCGTAGAATATGAAAATTGCTGAAAATGACCAACGTCTATTTCAACGCATGTATTAATTCGCTTATTAATTAATTCGATAGTGATATGTAATGTGCGGGTTTAATTTCAAACCCGTTTTTATCCAAAACAGCTGCTTTTAGCTAAATGTGGCACAAATATATAATAAAACTCTAAATCTCTATATTTGGCTCGTTTATGGATTTCACCCAAATGTGCTCTGGTACTAGTGGAATTAACATAACATTTCGCCAGTTAAAGACATACCATCAGCTCTTTTTCCATCATTTCTCAAACAGCCAGGAGGTTTTAAGACGAAAGGTATTTCTCTAGAAGTCAAAGCTCGTTTCAAAATATCATTAATTGATCCATGACAAACCAATTTCCCAGCAATTTTCTGGCAAGAAAAACCATGATGGCCAAAAATATCAACAGAATCACCGCAAGTACATTTGTGAGGTTTGCAAATGAGTTGTCCAGTTCTTAAACCAATAGAAAAACGTAGAATTGTTGAAAAGTGTTCCTAGTGAAGACGAAGATAAAGCATTCAACCATGCACCAGATTCTTGTATATGAACCACAAGTAAGCGAGCTTTACGTTTTGGTTCCGAAGAAGAAGAAATAAAGCTAAAGCGACCACACTCTTTTAGGAGCATGTCAAAACCTCTCTGACTTGATGAGATAGCACTGTTAACATATTGTTAAGATAGAGTAAACCATGTTGACAAAGCTTCAGCATAAGTAGAGTCAGGGGAATCAATGATTAATTTAGGAAGAACAATTTTCATTAAATCAATTACTCCGCAACAAAAACCCAAAAAAGCTGAATACGATAAACTTGTAGCATCTCTGATTTCTTATCCTCACCAAGATTGATCGTCAAAACTGCAATTTCTAATATTTTCTACAGCGGTCCGTATTAGGTTGTCATAGATCTTCAAAATGAGAGTAAATGTGTCAGTCGAGGAATCGCAAATGAGTTTTTAAGTAGAAAGAAAGCTTGATGGAAACCAAGTCTTTTAAACCAGTTAAAAATCTGTAATTTTTTTTTTCAAATGCTTCGGAAATACTTCGATTAGTTAACGGACAGCCTAAAACATAAGCTCATTTATAGTTGTAATCTTAATACCAGGGGCAACGTCGTTAAATTTTGTAAAATGTCGGTGATAGACTCACATTCATCCGAAAGAATAGTTATTTACCTGAATTTAATGAAAGACCAAATTCGTGAGATGTACTAAAAATTTGTTTCAAGTCTTTAATAATAATTTCCGGGGCACCATCTAATGTTCCATCATCAGAAAACCAGGAATTAAATTTTGATTGTAAAGATGAAATAATGGGCTGCAAAACAAGGCAAAACAAAACCGGGTCAAAAGGATCTCCTTGTTGTACACCTCTTTAGGACATAATTGTATCATTTCTGTATGATAATATCTTTGATTTATGGTAAAGTTGATCAATGAACAAAAAGTATTCCGGCAGTACTTCTTTAACTCTAGATAGAAGAGTACCCCTTAAAATCATGTTAAAAGCATTGAAAAAATTTATTTTCAAAAGTAGTTTATCAGAACTATGAAGAAAGGAAACATAGTTATGTGCAGAATAAACTATTGCCTCAGTTCCGGATTTTATTGCAATCTTGGATATAAGCCTTATTAAAGTACAACCCACTGCAATAGTTCCGATTTCTCCATCATTTTTATTCAAAGCGCAAAGCGATGCTCTATAAAGGATTTGACCAATATTCCTAAGTATATTCCCTCCAAACATTAAATTTTCTACTAAAGCAAATTAAACAATTTCAATTTTACAGTGAGAGATTCTGGGTAATTCACAACTTTCTTCAGGTGGATATGGAAAGGAATCATTTATAGCTGCTGGGTGCTTTTCTATCAGTATCAGAAGAGTATTACTATTAGGTTCAGCAAGAAGAATCTCAGAACAAAGCAGACGAATTGCACCTCTAAAACCCCATCAGACAATTTGGTTTCAATCTTTTTAAAGTTGTTAAATTTATATTGTTTTTGTGATTGTTCTATTTACATGACAAACTAAAACTGCATTTTTCTATATAAATTTTCTTTTTACTAAAGATGTCAAAGATTTAGAAACTCCATTACCATCACAATGAATACGAAGTAAAGCATGTGAAAAAAAGAGTTTTATTCAATTAGATGTAGAATTCTCTTCAACACAAGGATTTAAGATATTTGCAAGTTCATCAGCAGTACTACTTTGGACGCTTTTTAGGATCCGCTTTAAAATTCGTATATTCTGTTTGATACCGACATATTTGAGAAAAAGTCATGATCCTTTTGCAAAACAAATGTTTTGAGAAAAAAACTTTTGATATGTTTACGAGTAATATGAATATTTAATCCTCTTCTGGTATTGAAGTGACGATTGCAAATTTATCAAATCACATTAGAATTTTGAAGCAAATGATTTTCATAAAAATGTCATGTCATTTGAAATATTTCCGATATTTTTATCGAGTTGAAGGACCAGCTTCAGTAGTGATCTCTACTTGTTTCTCTTCAATCTTTAAACTTTTCTTTCAAAAGGCGATTTTTATTTAATTTTTGGGGTAGATAATCATCATAAGCGGAATTATCTAGAGAAAGTGTAACGCTTGCTTCCCAATTTGGTTAATTTCTGTAAATAAAAAACACGGACGGATTTCGGGCGGAAGATTTGATGACGACGTTTCCTCGTCGGGCAGCTACAGTGGAGGTTAAAAATTCCAGTGTTCTGATCGTCTAAAGGGAAGCAGTTCGGAGAAATAAAGAAAATACCATAAAACTCAAAAGTTTTTTATTTAACACGAAACAAGTTTGTTATTAGTTTCACAGAGAAACAGCATAGTAAAGCACAAACCATGCAACCCAAAAGAAAGTCAGCAGATTTGACGGTTATACGGGTGAAGGTTTCGGTAATGTAAGCAGAGCGGCGGTTAATATAGGGATGAGGGTGACGGTATATAAGCAGAACGGCGGTCTGTTAAAGAATGCGGTAGGTAGTGGGAGTGACCGAGTCGACATACGAAAATGCGCTATGACAACTCGGGCAACGGTTTGAGTGGTGTTTTCAAGGTGAGAAATTGCGACACCCCAAATACAACACACGGAGAGAAGAAATGAAAAGTCAAGGAATCATAAAGCGGTATTTCTGCATTGTGCCGGTCGGGAGGGAATAGACAAAGCGGTTTCTTTGGCGCTTAAATTAGAGAAGCAAACTTACTCAGTATTAGCCGCAGGACCAGGCAAAACAGGTATCAGGACTCAAATGCCTCTTTAACGTGCGTGCACACGAAAAAGAATTTAGTTTGCTTTGGATTTACAATTAATAATATACAAAATTAATAAACAGTTAAATACACAACAAAATCGATCTTATAATAACAATTAATTATTCGAATTAATTTAGTGACGGTGCGTTACTTAAAAATAAAAACGCATCGTTACAAAAATTTAGAGTGACATTTCATTTTTAAATATTTTTAATATTTGAATTTGTTGTAACTGTTTTGAAAGTTTATCAGACTAAATTCCATTGCTTTGATAAGATTATACCTTGTGTTGTGTACAAACCGCAAGCAAATAGCGACGAAGAAATTTAAAAGTTGCAGAATATTAATGTCTTTTTAATCACAAATCAATTTATTTTACGTATGGTGTTTGCCTGAAATCCTTCTTGCACTCCTCTACAAGGCTCAACGCAGATCTCAAAACAAAACTTATTAATTTATATAATTATTTACTTAGTATTATTGTTTTGAAAAAATTAATTAAATCACAAAAAATAGTAATTAGAATTTTTGAAAAATGCGTTATAAAGGCTACAGCGATCTAGTTAAACATTTAGAAAATAAAAGATTTAATATGTACCCAAATTTGTAGAACGAAGTAAAATGTCAGAAAATAATTTATTAAGATAAATATAAGTATATATCTATAAATATCGTACGTCAATGGATTTCTGAACTAGAATTTGTGGTACAATGATAATACGTTTCAATATTGTAGTAGCCAATATTTTATTTACGTAAGGAATCTTATCGTAGGCACTGTAAAAAAATTGAATTTCTTAAAACATTTCTATTACAATCAACTTTCAGATAATAACCATAATATTTATTTTGTTGTCAACATTGGTATGTGTCTAATGCTTATTTGGTGTTATTTGTTCGCGAGTACATTTTATTTCATTAAATATTTACTAATATAATAATCTTGACGTCAACATCTACACTAAAATTATAAGGCACATTGAAACCTTAAATAACGTATTTTGAAACATATTCCAAAAGTTGATGTCTTAATTAAATTATTAGGCAAACCGTATACGGTATTCCCATTTGAGTTGCAATTCACTTGTGCAGCTTAAGTCCCAATCTTCTAGCAATTCATCTTCTTGTTTTATATAATATCCAATATTTATAATCCTCTAGTTGCTTAACATCAAAGTTTATAGTTCCTCTGCTAAATGTGTAACATTGTAAACTATTTAATTTATTAAACATGTTTTAAGTACATACGAGTTTAAACTGCGGTTTTCTGCTCTGGCTTAAATTTTCTCAAAGGTTTTTTTAATAACGTCTTTAGCTTAATTAAGATGATAAATAACAATTTCTATGATGGTTTTATCTGTCAGTTTTAAAAGTTGTACAATATTTTCTGTTCAAGTTGTTCAAAAATACAAACGTCTACTTGTTTATTTATTTATTTATTTATTTATTTATTTATTTATTTATTTATTTATTTATTTATTTATTTATTTATTTATTTATTGTTGTTAGTAATGTTAATATAACATTTTACAAACGTCAAAGTGGTTTATAGAATAAAATAACAACAAATTTGCATGAGTAACGAGTACAATAAAAGCAGAATTTGTCAACAGAGAATTAAATGTTTAATTCAGATGTAAGCAATTCTTGGCAATTGTAGAAAGCCTTGTTCAACAAAAAATATTTAACTCTGTTTTTAAATTGCCTAATCCCTAACGATCTAGTTTCAAGAGTTAGCTTATTATACAATTTTGTAGCTAACAAATCTGAGCATTTTTGGGAGCACGTTAGTCTATAATAGTTTGAACGCATATCTTTTTTCCGCCTACTATTATAAAGGTGAATGTCAGTCTGTAATTTGTAAGTTTCTATATTATTAGAGATTGTTATCAAAGCGTTCATTATGTAGATGCAGGGTAGTGTAAGGATATAAGGATTCCTAAAAGCATTTCGACAATCCATCCTGTAGTCCAAATTTGCTAGGATACGAATTGCTCTTCTCTGTAATGCAAATATTCTATTAAAATTAGAACATTGTCCCCACAGCACAATTTGGTATGATAAATGTGAGTCACATAGTGAGTAGTATGCAGATCCTTTGTCGATAAAATTGAGGATAGGTTTCGTAGAGCAAAAATATTAGAGGCCAATCTGATAGCTAACTTATTAGTGTGAGCGTCCCATGATAATTTTTGATCAAAATGTAATCCAAGAAAACAAACAGGCTCAACATTTGTTGTATCATCACATACTCTAAGAGTGTTTAGAAGTTGCTTGGTTTTGCTAATGTTAATAGTAAGCTTGTTAGCTTGGCACCATTCCAGAGCGAGTGACTGCGCCTCATTACCCATATTACATACTGATTGTAGATTTTACTGTTACATAGCAGAGTTGTGTCGTCAGCATATAATATGCTACATACATAGGATTTCATATAATTAGGGAGATCATTAACATATATTAGAAACAGTAGGGGACCAAAGATGGATCCTTGAGGAACACCTGTGTGTAATGTTATTTCTTTTGATACAGACCCATTAAATCGCACACACTGTCGTCTATTATTCAAATAAGATGCCACAAATTTTGTACTTACATAATCAAAATTATGAGATACGCAGTCAAATGCTCTAGAGAGATCCAAGAATGTAGCTAGAGAATATTTGCGCTCTTCAAAGCACTCTATTGTGTAGTTTGTAAATTTTCGTAAAGCATGAGCCGTACTTTTGCCTTTTCGAAAACCAAATTGATTTTTATGGAAAAGATTGTTAATTTCAAAGTATTGTGAGATTTGTTTATACACAACTTTCTCAAAAATCTTTGAAAATACTGGTAATAGAGAAATTGGCCTGTAATTTTTCATATCGTTAGTATCACCTTTTTAGGGACAGGTATCACCACAGCTAACTTTAGGCTTTCAGGATAAGTTCCATCTTTTAAGCATTGATTGATCAATTTAGTCAATGGTACTATAATTAAGTTAATGTTTCTTTTTATTAATAAGGTGTTAAATCCATACACATCCTTACATCTACTATTCTTTAATGAGCTAATTGTATCGTAAACTTCAATGAGTGTTACTTCATGAAAACAAAATTTAATATTGTCGGGTACTTTAACATTACATATTTCTAGAGGATTCTTCGCATTGCTTGGGACATTACTGACAAGATCAGATACAATTTTGATAAAAATTATTAAAATCATTAGCAGTATGTTTAATTGATTTAGGAACTTTTCTGCTTGTTAACCTACTATTAATTACATTCCAGGCTGCCTTTGTAGGATTACTTGCACTTTTAATGTAATTGTCATGTGCTTTCGATTTCACTTGTGCAATAGCTGACCGATATTTCGAACGAAAACTGTTACGAGCTTTTTAATGATTCATTATCATCTCGACAAATTTGAGCAAGGTCATCAAGCATCCTTAACTTGGACCTCATATCTTTTAGCTAGCTCTGGTTTGGCTAAAATCAGGGAACCACCATGACTGTGGGTTGTACGCCGACAATAAGCCGAGGCCACCGAGAAATTACCCACATGAAACGCCTTGAGCTCTGCCTCCACTAACCAGTCTTCGGTGATGCAGAAAAAGTCACAGTTTAAATTCAAATCTTTAAAAAATGCGTTAAGCTCGTTAGCTTTATTTCGAATGCATTGTATATTTAAGTGGAATACTATGCAAGAGTTGGTAGTTATTCGCTCATTATATTGTCTTCTTTCCGCCTCTTCCTTGGAATGTGTAGATGCTGAAAAACTTCCCTATAATGACTCCTGGAGGCCAGATTTTACTGTCGCATATTGTGTCAATTTCAGTAGCGGCTACCGTTACTTCATAACTACTATAGCTGTTTGGATGTTTTGATTCCATTTGGTCACAATCGGAAACAGTTATTTTATTTGATTTTAAAAACTCGATTAAGCATTCTTTAGTAGTATCTGGTTGCAATCGTGTGATATATACTTGTTCAGGTTTAGGTACACCCCGAATACCATGCACCGATTCATTATTACCACATATTTTGGTTTTTTTTATTGTTTCTGCGTTTTATCACTTTTGCTAATGTCCATTTGTCACCTTCATTGTTTAGATACGGCGAATTTTTGTCTGTAATCATATCTTGTTTGTGTTTGTTGTGGTACGATAATAAAGTTGAAGGTTTGCAATTTGTTTTCACAATATTTGAATATGAACGATAATGACCTATGTTATTTATTGCGTCATCTGTAGTGTTCGATTGTGATTTTGAGAAATTTTTTTTCACTTACTGCATCATTTTCAGCTACCATTGTCGTAGTATTTTTTTTCTGAGTTGAGCGGGTCTGAATTTTTTCAATTTTGTTGCTGTATTGCACACTGTCGTCAGTTTTTGCTCGGTCAAAATTTAATATCTTTTCCTCAAGAAGTTTGATTTTGTCCGACATCACACTAATAATTAAATTTTTATCATATATTATTGATTTTAGATATTCCACCTCACTTGTATTATTATTTATTATAGAAAAACTATTCATTTTGCTTGTTATCTTTGCCTCACAACAAGCTATATTATCACTATCAATCGTTGTTATAAATTTTAATTTTGTCTTATCATGATAGTAACTGTTACAGTTTATGCACTTTACTCGTTTTTTGTAGTATTTTTACCACAAACAGTACACACTTTCCCGGATTGTAATTCCGACACGACTTCATCGGCCGCCATGTTGACGACGTATTTTCACTACTTGTTCAGATATGGGTGAATTGATATTATAATTTTGAGTTTACCTAAAGAAATGAAAGACTTACGTCATGTAAGTATTTTATTTATTCGTAAACTTTATTATTTTTATTATTGTGTTATGATGTATGGTGTCACAGAAGATCAGTATGAATCTGTATATTGTGCATACTTCCATCTCTTCCTAAATTTTTTGAAAGAATTATTCATAATTAGTTAAGCATTCATATTAATAGAAATAATTTCACCTTGTCGGTGCAATCACGTTTTAGACCAGGTTTCAGCTGCACAACTGCGTTGCTACCTGTAACTGCAATTGAGCAAGGTAACATACCGTTCTTGTTTTGTTAGATTATTGGAAACCTTTTCACATACTCAACCATAAAATGATTAGGACTAACCCTTAAATACAGTATGCCACTAAATAATGGATAACAAAACTGAAAAATTAATTTATTAAAAAATATCAAACTATATACAGTGTGAGTATAAAGTATGAAATGAAATTCATTACATTTTTATCCTTATTTTTATACAATTTGATCTGTCCGAGGAAAATTGTATAAAAATAAGGATAACAATTTAATGAATTTTATTCCACACTGTAACGGTTGTTGTTTACAAAATAACAAACAGAAGCGACGGTTTTAGCGGAAAAACCTAGAAAAAAAAACTAAAGGGAATTCGGCTCGATATGTAGCGCACTAAATTCGTGGAAGATAAAAATATTTATAGTAGTTACAGCAGCAGCGTCCGGTTTTGTCGAAGAGTTACGCAGATCCCTGGAAATTAGACTGCTGGTCTAACAAGGCGCCACCTGTTGAATAAAGAAAGAAATAAAACCGACCAACAGGAGATCAACAGGTTTTACTTCAAATTTAATATGCTAAATCAAACACAAACCAGAGAGAGAGAGAGAGAGAGAGAGAGAGAGACAGACAATTCAGAACAACAAACAAATCTTAAAATATTAAGCAAATGTGACCGAAATAGAGAGATTGTCGTATATAGTTACGTGCGTTAGCAGCAGCCTCGCCTACAATAAATAAGGCTCGCAATTAATGTGTCGAATTTTAGGTAAGCTTTAGTTACGCTCGAATTAAAGTTAAAATTTTAATTAAGAATTGACTGCTATTAAAGCTTTGCGTACACATATCACTTACACACGGCGATTTACACTAAACTTAAACTAGAATGAAAGGGTAGTACCTCCCGCAAACCCAAAAGGCCTTTTTTGTGTCCGCGACAACCGCTCTAAATTATTGGGCTGATTACAAACAATCGTCCGGTTGAGGAGTGTACACCGATAAAAGTTACTTAAATATTAGCTATCGAGCCGTTTTATGTCATATGTACTAAAGTTTCGTACACATTATTATTATGAATAAGTGGCTTAATACTAAAACTTAACTGTAATCGGTCAAGTGTAGTTCCGAGAATAAAGGTATTCTGTTAGCGACGGTATCGACGGTTCAGGGAAGTTAGATAGTCTTAGGGATTCCTCTTAGGGGAGATGTGCAGCAATTAGAATTAAAACAAATAGGAAAAAAACCCAATATACTCACGGTGAATCTAGCCGGATTAAACTTAAACGCTAATTTGTATTGAAAATTGTGAAACCGACATTAAACAACTTTCGGTGAAAATTTCACTTTAGGAAGTATGCTAAAGACACCCGCGTGTATCAAACCAAAAAAGACGTCTCTAAAATCCAGTCATATTTTCCTTTCCGCTAATTGAAAATTAGCAACATGCGCGCTAAGTACGACTTTCGTCGCAACATACTACTCGCGACATACGTTTTAAGGCGGCTCACGACATACGTCCTAAATTCGGAAAATAAAACCGTAACAATACTTTACACTCATACTGTATAAACAAAAGTAATAATTATAGATGTATGATGTGCTACATGGTCACCATCTTGTTGCAAGCATAATTTCAAGCGATGGCAATTGCTATTTTCCATTCAATTTCGGTATATTATATTTATTTTCATATTTTCGGAATCTTATATTAATTATCATATTGTATATTTGTCAAGGTTATCAACATTTAAAACAACTTTATCTTTTCAGATCATTTTTAAGCAAAAAAATTGTAAAGCTTTAGATTAATTGCAATTTAATCATTTCTCTCCTATTTATTATGTAACGATCGATAGTGTGGTAGATGAAAGGTTTTAAATAATTCAAAGTACCTTGTTATAGGTTGTTGAAATACACAAAAAAATCTTAATGACACAGCAGTTTAAAAACCTACCCGTACCTCCTTGCTGTAGAGTGGGTCATAGAGCCAAAACACCACCTACCTGAACTTAACAATTGTTCTCAAGCAATTAAACTCAAGAAAAGCAAAACAAATTTCTAATAAATCGTAAGCACGACAATTGACATGTTATCACAGACAATAAGCAAATCAATCATAGTCCAATTAAAACAAAAATATACGTAACATCAAGTAAATAAAAGTAATACAAGAAGATATCTTGCCTAAATTACCACAAACTGACAAAAACAAAGTGTTAGACTAATGCAAGGAGCTTTGAGTTTACAAGAGTTAAACACTATGCTTAACTGATCTCTTAATTCAGTGTTAATAAGGTTACCCAAATGCACAATAAACGTTTCGTACATTATTGAAAAATTCACCGTACCATTAAATAAAAAAAAAGAACTTAAAATAATCTTAGATAACTAGGTCACTAAGTCGAAAGTTTAGTTGACTGCACAGTGACCAGATATATGGGTCAACAACAAAGAAATCATTTCGATATAAGTAAATATCCCAACACAAGATTTCAGAAAATACAAAATTTGTAGTTAGAAGAAGAAGAAAATTCTGAAAATTTCTGTTAAGGCTTTCAAATATTTGGTATTAACCGCCAAAAATACCGCTGCCACCCTACTTATGTGAACAAAGCGGCTTCAGGTTGAAAATGGCATTTTTAAGTAGGGGTTGCGAAACCGGGTCACTTGTTTTTAGGACGCGCATAAACACAGGACAAATACTTTGTGCATCCCGTTTTCATTTGTTTTACCAAAATGTATGTGTAAGTGTTGTTTTAAACAGTTAATGTGTTTTTTCTAATTCCAAATTAAATTGTTAAACATTAAAAAAAACGTGTGTAATTCTTACATAATTTACCTTACAAAGATAAAAGATTACAAACCAGTAATACCTACAGAAAGTAAAATTAATGAACTGAAAGTGCTAAGAGTTTCAGAAAATGGCGATATGGTCACATGTTGATTTTTAATTAAAACACACAACTTACAACATTTTTCAAAATTTGTTGTAATAAACGGCCTCTAAATATTTCAGAAAAACATACCTCTGACTAATTAAAACATTTTGGAGGTTTGTTTAAAAGAAGAGAACCACGTTTATAAACGTCTAGACAATGGCAACTTCTACAACTGAAAAACAGAATACGAATTTTTGCGCCGTTATACCAACCACGTGACAAACACGCTTGGTTCCTTACCGTAAGAGGCGTCAGGTACCGTAAAATTTACATAAAATTTGAAAAATAGTTCGGATGGAATGATATTAAAAAATTACTTTCACAGCCTGTTTATGATTTATCTACGCCATCAGAATATTTCTCATACATTGGTTGACTAGTTGGTTTTTGCCAATAAAAAATGTTGCGTATGTTTACAAAAAGTTTATTTTTAGTATTTGTAACAAACAAATTTGTTTTGATATTTTTTGACTTTAGATGGTACCTAATCCGTTTTGTTTGGTTATCTCTCTGTCGCTTAACATTTGAAGCCACAGGTTGCGTTGCAAACTAATAACTGTAAAAGCTAACTTTATGTTCTACAAATAAATCTGTATCTATGAACAAATTTACGTATGAACCATGTTTGTTTGTTTTAATGCGAATCTTGTAAGCCATATAGTTGGTAATCAATGTAAATGAAATTGTTCGTCATTGTCGAATTTGTTTGGTTCTGATGTAATGGATTATTGGATGTACTAAATGTACTAAAGGATATTAAATGTGTTATCTGTAATGGAAATAAACCATCAAACACTTAGACTTACGGCCATTTTTTTCCTGCTGCGAAAATTAAATCTGTTTTTATACCTTTTGACAAAAAATTCTTTAAAAAAATTTTTAGATTTTTGACGTTCTCCAACTTGATATATTTTTAAAAAAATTTGCTACGTTTAGTTATTGAGATATTTCCATCTACTTACTTTTTTTAAAATACAGTTCTGTATTTTTTATTCTAACAAAAAAAATATTTTTTTCTGTATTTAACGATGTAATACATGTCATAAATTTTTTGTTATTTTATTAGTAAAAAAATAAAATTTAAGTTTTTTTTGGGTTTTTTAAAAAAATTAAAAACCCCCGTAGCTCGGGAGAAATTTATGAAACTAGATTTTTGATGTCTCCTAAAAACTGCCCATTTTGTCTAATTTGACGAACCTTGTAGTTATTTTTGTTACCGAGATAGCAATAATGGCCCATGGCAATTAAGTCAACCTGTATAACTAGGCAACGTATTTGTTTGACAGTTTGCTAGGCAGATTGTTCAATAGTTTTAAGGTTGTTGAGAAGTAAATCGAAAAATACTATACAAGGTGAATCACCACCAACGGGACGGATATTTATAGCAACACAGTAAAAGTTTTACAAGTTTTGTCTTTTTAGTAGCTTGCTGGTTAATAAACTTTACATTTTAAATTATTTTGAAATATACAGTATGTCCCAAAAAGTGTGGCGTATCAAAGTTATGTTTTTTTTATAAAACACCCTGTATTTTATTGCGTTTTTGATTACACGTAATAAATAAAGCATACTTTTATAAAGGTTCCCTATACCTAAATACAGCGCGTTCTGAGTTACGTCGACTTCCCTTAAAATATATATCATAACAAATTTACTCTTACGCCTAAATAGTTGGATATTAGATGAATGTATTCTATGATTAAATATTAAACATCTCTTTACAGAGGGTTCAGAATTTACAGGTTCATTATAAGATCATTCAATATGTAATATGAGCCTTATTTTAAATGGAACACCCTGTGTTTTAGTAATTCATAAAGTTAACAAAAAAAGTCCTCTTTTGTGTGGTAGAAGGGTATCCTATGCCTAAATGTTAGAGTTTTTGCTCAATTTACAATTTTCTTTAAATTAATAGTAGCGAGAGATTTTAAAACAAAAAATGCATACCTAATCTAATCAGTTAATGTCATTTTATGACATTACAGTCTGCAAATGATTGTCTAAAGTCTATAAACAAAAATTCAAACCGTCATCGTAATCGTGTTCTGTCAAATGCTGATGTAGTCGGAGGTGATACACATGATAGCGGTTTTTTTAACCATTTTTCTCACACTCGTTTGACTAATCCCTAAATTATCCAAAAAAACAAGTTGTACTTGTATTAGGGTTTTCCATGACAGATGTGACACTTTTCATACTCGAAGTAAGTGTCAAAACAGTCCACTTTTCATAACTACTTAGAAAAAATTAAATTTCTCGTCACTTGTGAGTTTGTTTCGTCATCGACATTTGTTTTGAAAATCGTAACCATGGTAACATCGGTCACATTCGATTAGGATTTGAATCCGAAATAGATTTAATTACTTTTTTTAACATATTTTTTTAAAACATTGTATGTAACATGTAACTAAACATGACTTTTTGTAACTCATGTCATTATCAGACTAGCGTCTTAAACTATTATTAACCAATTGAATTATGCATTTTTTGTTTTAAAATCTCTCGCCACCATTAATTTTAAGAAAATTGTAAATTGCATAGAAACTGTAACACTCTTATATGATTCGAAAAAAAAACTTTTTTGTTAACAGAATGAAATAATAAAATACAGGGTGTTCTATTTAAAATAAGATTTATATTACATATTGAATGATCTAATTACTAACCTGTAAATTCTGAACACCCTGTAAAGAGATGTTTAATATTTGATTATGGAATACATTAATCTAATATCCAACTATTTAGACGTAAGAGTAAATTTGTTATAATTTGTTGAATTAGAAGATATTCAATTTTTTTTTCCACTACTAGCTGGAAGTGCACAATTATTGCGTCTCCTAGCTAACTGAGAAGTTCTGAGAATTTCTCTATTAATGGTTAAAAATTTTTTTTATTGTTGACCTAGGTTAATAAAGGACAAATTCAAATTTTTTGAGAGTCTAAGAATAGTTGTTTAACAAAAACGAGAGAAACATAATTTTGTATATCCAGAAGATTATCTTTAACGTATTTGTTGCTTAAAATTACCTAACACGATAAAAATATTTGAATAAAGAAATGCCATTAGTTTAAAATTCGCGCCCCCATCCCATAACTGCAAATACATAATCTGAATTTATTTATTTAATAAATATGATGGTAGAATCAGTTTTTTCAGGTTTTCCAAAGGATATTTAACCAGGCGAGTTAAGTTACATGAAGAATTTTAAGTAAATTACAAACATTTTGTTGTAGGTGTTTTGAATGGTTAACAGAATCTGGAAGCTCCGATCCTACATGAATTACAAGTGTCAATTTTTGAAACCTAATATTAAAATGATGCAAGGTATATTGGCGAAGCAATAAATGCCCGTTAACATCTCTAGCTATACCAAAACTACTCAAGCTTGCAGCTCAAATACTCTTAGGTAAAGAAAATTACGGAAGAACATTCTTAAATTGCAACGTGAAAAGAAAGCACTTCAATTGAAGTTAACATCTCCCAACGATTACTTCCCGAAGGCAGAGCACAAATTGTGACAGCCTAAGGACTTAAGAAATAAACCACTAAGAAACAGGAGATATACAGAGGAATACAAGCAATTTTCACTAAAATTATATTTTATGAGCCCCAAAATGTTAATTTTAAAGTAGGATTTAAATTTTTTTGCCAGCTCTAACTGCTACGTGATCATGGTTAGAGTTATATATAAAAAATTTAAACAACCCTTGTGCTACATCTTTACAAATACGATATGTAAAGGTGACAAATTGAAGTCGATAGTATTAGACTGCATAGAAAAGCTACAACTACAATGCGGTGCCAATGTTAGGGCAGTAGTAAAATTTTCGAAACCTAATTAACAGAATAGATGTATCACCGGAAAAACCATACCTTCTCGTAAACGATAAGAAAATCTATTATTTCTTCGATGTCCCTTATTTATTGAAGTCGGTGCAAAATAACTTGATTAAATACCATATAATCTTTAATAACAAAAAAGCATCTTAGAAAGATCAAGTAATTTACATTTGACTCCGATTAATTTTCAGAAAATGAGGGTGAGGGTTGCAGTAGGTTTATCAACGTATGTAGTTTTTAATGCTTTTTGATTTATTTGCATTCCTGTGCTACTTAATTTCTACAAGAAAAATGTTAATTTTTTTTTGGCTTAAATTTGGCTAGTAGTGGAAAAAATAGTATATACACCATGGTTGTGAAGTCCATTATTGCCTACGCACCTTATTTGATAAGGTAATAATGACAGATTTCACAACCTTGGTGTATAATATCTATTTTAATACTCCTTATTTTAATAAAACTCGACAAACTCAGAATACTCTGGGTTTAGGTATAGGAAACCTTTATAAAAGTATACCTTAATTTTTACGGGCAATCAAAAAACCCCATTAGATTCATAATGTTCCATAAAAAAATATAACTTTGATGTGCCACACTGTTTTGGAACATACTGTATATTTCAAAATAATAATGTAAAATGTATCACCCCGCAAGCTATTAAAAGATAAAACTTATAAAGCTTTAACTGTTTCGCTATAAATCTCCGTCGCGTTGGTGGTGATTCACCCTGTATAAACCATAATAAAATATACTGACATTTAGAAATGCAACACCAAGAAGAAATTGTTTTTTTTTAAGTAATTTTACTATCACGCGTTAGTTTTAAGTATGTAACAAAATGATTATAATTTGAGCTATAAACAATTATAAATATTGGAAAAGACTTATTAATAACGACCTCCGTTCAAAATGCACTCCTTGAAACGTCTGAGCATCGATAAAATAAGGTCTTGTGGCAGTGCGTCCTAAGCAACCGAAATCTGTCGTTGGAGGTCAGCTAAGTAGGTGGAGGATGTTGCAAGTTCGTCAGTCTTCTGCCCACCATATTCCACACGTGTTTAGTGGGGTTGAAATCGGGGGATCCAAGGATATTAAATCCAGCATCTTCAAAGAAATTCATTGTTTTCCGGGATATGCCCGTCGTTATCTAATAAACACTAATGGTGATCGACTACCATAAGTAGTAGCTCCCCAGACTATAATCCATACAAGGCCGTGTACACGCCGTTCTACAGCAAACGCAATCTGACTCCTTTCTCCCCGTCGTCTTCTTACCTTTCTACGGCCATCGTTCATTCCGAGACAAAATTTAGATTAATCGCTGAGCGCTATATTATTCTATTCTACCTTCTATTCCTGGCGTTCTCTGCACTACTCTAGCATTTGGCGCCGATTTTCGGCTGTCAAAAAAAGCACTAACAGTGGACGGTAAGACAAAAGACTATATACAACGATAAACTGCGGAAAGAAACTAGTCTACCTTCTTCACCTAACGGCTGGTCTCCAACCTGTCGACTAGTCTTGGTTGTCCAGTGAGTCGTACTCTTCTTTCTCTTCCTTCTTCATATCATGTTTGCCAAGTTCGCATAACAGTTGTAGCATTGCTATTCAAACAAAGACCAATTTCTCTATATGAAAAATTAGCTTCATGAAGCTCAACAATTTGTCTCATTTCAAAATCAGTCAATTGTTGAAATTATGTATGTCTTCCTATGCGAGGCAGTTTGTTTGTTTACACTGTTTTATTTCAATAACGCTGAAATAACGTCAAATCATTCATAAATAATATTTTATTGTAAGAAGTGACAGATAAAAATGTTAATGTAACAAAAACTGTCAGCGAAAAAGAGTTGAAAACTTTATCACAGCACACTTTGCAATTAGCAAACTTGTGTACAAAAATTTAATAAAGAATATTTTTTTCTGGTTGTCACTAAATTGTACAATACTCTAACGCATGAATGGACTAATCCGTCTTTATTGAACTGATAAATACTAGTTCAGAAGACATTAAAATGTAGTGAATCATCGTTAAATGCTTAGTAAGTTAACCCCCATTTTTTAAAAGTAAATAAATTATTAGTTGTTCTACGTTGTTCTATATTTGTTCTGTATTGTTCCAAAGTTATAAGACCCAAAACAACGCAATAGACTCAAAAAACATCTTTTTTTTTTGAAAACCCCATTTTTTGAAAAATCAATTTTTGTTATGGCTCACGATTATTCTAAATGTTCAGAACATTGTTTTATATTAAAAAGGAAATTCACAGTGGCAATAATTGCGGAACTAATTTGTCTCTGGTTTCTATGTAAAATTATTCAACGACAGACGAAGACGTTCTCAGAGTCAGTGATCAGTGGAATGTTATAATCGCAATGTTGAACAACTCTTATGCTCCTGGATGAGCAAAAATAATTTCACAAAATAGTTATTCGGTTGTCACTTAGTATAGTGTGAAAAAAAAAGTTTCTTCTTATAGGACTATTCCATATAAACTACTGTACGAATCTGATCCAAAAACAAGTTATCTCATTAGAATTGATTGAAAAAATTACCATGAAGAAAGACTAAATTCTCAATCGGCACCACCAAGATAGTTTTATGTGTGATAATGAGACTAATTTGTTTTCAATTGTTTAAACAGCTTAACAAAATGATCAAAGTTTAGTTAATAGCTTGCCCAGAAATATAATTCGTAAAGACCATAATTTTGAAAGCTCAACAAAATTTGTGACATTAGAGAAGAAATCTATTTAGCAAACTAGGTTCTTAAGAAACAACAAATATTTCCCACTTACCATGATCTTGAATCCGAAACTCGGATTGCCTCTGATTAAAATTTTGAAGTGAACAGCAATTATTTTTGCGTGTGTGGAAGTATCACTATCTATTTAACAAAATGTGATAAATGTAAAAATGATGTTCATTTCACATGTTATAAAGAGTTAGAAAAGAAAGTCTACGTTTGTCGTCACTATAAGCAAAAAAATTTTATCATAACACAGAGAATAGAATCATACCATAGAAAAGTAGTGCTGCAAATTATATGATCGAAACAAATCTGTTAGTTAAATACTTCTCATGACTCCGGCAAGTATAAATACTAAAAATAACTAAAAAATATGATAAAAAAAGTAGAGGGTATAATACTGGATAAAAAAAAATAAGATCTATCAAATTAGTACTAGAGTAGGCATTCTGGGTTTACTTGAAATAAACTTACACCAGTTTCGTGCATGAATTTTTTAACCAAAGTTGTTTCTAAAGACAAATTTGTGTTATTGTGTGAAGTATGCTTACAAGTATCTCAAATTTATCATCATAAAAAGGATGACGTCAAGAGATTAAAAATTTGTATCATTGTTAATAATATTTTAATTATTCATATTTTAATTTTTAATCTTTTGACGTTATCCTTTTATGTTAATAAACTTCCTTGATGACCATCAACTTATTATTGAATAAACCTTGTAAAGCACTCACATAGAGAACGAAACGTCGCCAATTTTAACTGTTTGAGTTGGTTTTTTGTACTTTACCTCTACCCAAAAGAAGTCTGAGACCAAATTCTATACTATTAATTTAATGAACTTTTAGTTTTAAAATACCTGCAAATGTTTGCAAGATGCAAATATTATGTCTAATAGTTTACACACAGGTCTACAATACAAGCAAACAAACAACTCATTTAACCCCATATTCAATAAGAACAGGTTTTATGCAAAAGTATTTGATTATGATTACTTTAATAGCTATTATAAAATATAAAAACAACTGAACATTGATTAGAATTTTCGTAAAATCACAAATTACTTATTTTTTACAAACTTAAAGAATAATATTTACATTTGAAGAAGATTAGACATTCTACACTTGCTCTCTCTTTCTAACTTCAACAAAATGCCGTAACGTATAAGGTATACAACAATCCGAAAATTTTCATAGCAATAATAGATCAAATCATTTTTTTTCTATAGTAAAAATTTTATGTTGCCTCAGAGATACACGGTATGTAACACTCCCTTAATCTGGTCACCTCCTCCTGAACTTGAGTTTTCTTTCAAAACATTTGCACTTTCCATAAGGAGTCCAGATATCCTGATACGTTCCTGGAGCAATATTAGTTATGTATTACAAGATCAACAAGAATTTAGAAAAAATATAATGAACCTAGAAGCGAAAAACAAAAATATAAAAAAGAAAATGCTAAAATAAAAATCGTCAAACAACAAACAAAAGATTAGAAAAAAATAGAGATAAAAGAAACGAAATGACATTGTAATAACAGGAATAGAAATAGATACAAGAGTTTCAACTAATAGAAAAGACAGAAATGACTGTGTTCTTCTAACAAAATTTAGAATTAGATATACCCATTAAATTAGCATATAAGATAGGACCACAGATGAGTGTGTTGGTACTAGAGAATTTTGAAGACAAAATAAAAATCATGCAAAATCAAACAAAATTGAAGAATACAAGAGGGCGCAAAATTTTCATCAACAATGATTTAACAAAAAAAGAAAGAGATGTAGATAGGCAAATCCTAAGGAGAGCAGCACATTTAGAAAAACAATCCACCACAAGAATAAGTCAAAAAACTAAATAACGCATAACATGACAGATATAAAGTAACGACAAAAGCACGGACAAACTGAAAATACACATTAACGATAAATATAAAACGCCAAAATTAGAAAAGCAACTGAAAATGGTAACATGGAATATTAGAAGTTTAAACGGAAAAGAACAAGAACTTATACAAGCAGGACTAGACATTTTAGGCATTTCGGAAACAAATAAAAAAGGGAATGGAATTGTAAATATAGACAGTAGTCACTTGTTAATATGTAGTGGAGTAGGAGTAGAAAAAAGAACAGCAGAAGGAGTTGGTTGCATGATTAAAGGACTTTACATCAAAGATATAATTAAATGGGAACGTGTATCTTTAAGAATATTAAGTCTTCAATACCAGTCGAATAGGTTCTGTTGCATTTGCGAGTAGAAATGCAAGGGTGCCTTTTAATTTTCTTATCGTGAGCATAATCGAAAGGAGGGGTAGTTTCTAAATGAAACGTAGATGGCGACACTTTACCGGCAGCAAATTCTAAAATTTTTGTTGTTGCAGCATGTGAGCTCGTGCCTGTTTTTGACTAATCAAGAACAGATATCCATAAACAAAAAATATTTTTGCACAAGCAAAGAGTTACAACACTTGTTTATAGAAACAGATTTTATATTCATGCTTTAATATAGACTAGATAAAAATCAAATTGACTTTAAAATGGCGTTTTTACACAAAAAAGCAGAAAAAATGGATTAATTCTGAGAAGATATGTCGTATATAATCGAAACTATAAAAGATAATAGAATAATAATATCAGGTGGCTTAAATCGCCAAGTTGGTAAAAGAAATAACAATAAAAAAGATGCAATTGAGCAACAAGGTTAAGTAAACAAAAATAAGAATGGAGATCGATTAATACAATCCTGCACAGAAAACAATCTCATTATAATGAACACATTCATTATCTATAAAGATATACATAATAGATTACGTAGTTGTCAACAAACCATTCAAGAAAAAATTAAAGACGTTAAAGTAAGTAGAGGAGCTTAGAACTTAGGAAGAGTTTGGTAAGAAAATGAAAGAAGACAGTAAAGGAAATCAAAAATTATTCTATAAAACACTAAAACCTTTAGAAAAAGATAAACAATATAGCTTAAAACAATTGAAAGCAAAAGATAATAAATTTTGACTGAGGGGAAAGAAATTATGGAAGGTGGAGAAAATATTTTCAAGATTTGTATAACAAAAATGACATAAACAGGAAGGAAACGAGAGACAAATAGAAGCGGAGGAAGTGTTAGCGGCAATAAAGTGTGGTGTTTAGGGTGTATACTCTAGATGCCGGGTTGAACCAGAGAAAGAATTTACACTTGAGTCGGTTTTTAGTAGCGTTTATTATTACACATTCCGTGATCAAACTGTACTATTTACACTTATGAATGAAAGCGGTGTAGGTCAGCACATGGTAATTAGTGTACTATATGCGGTGCGGTGATACCTGATCGTGGTATCATGTGAGGAGCTAAAGATTCGAAACCGGGTTGAATTGGACCAATGGATGCGAATTTTGGGCCAATATTTCAACTGATGATTTGACTGTGACTGTACTCGTACTGAACTCGTACTGATGAATTGAGGACCGAACTAAACTGAACTGATGGCGAACTGCTTGGTACCGATTTCTGTTATCGTACCTTTTGTTTTATACGTGCGAAATAGGTTAGATTGCTTTGTAAGCAAGGTAGTTAAGAAATGCTGACCGCGTTTGCTTACTTGCAATAGTTTGATTTCCGCGAATTTGTGTAGATTGGGATGGGGTTGCGATGTCAACCCTACAGGGGTCCCTCCTTAGTGAATTGATCTACAATAAAGAGTGTCGAAGATTGTTACGCAAAGATAGGCAAAAAAAATTGTTTTGCGGTTGTCTTCTTGGTGAGTTGTTGGGGGCGCTCTTGTTGGCGTTGTTGCGGATGCTGTTGTTCGATGCGCTCTTATTGGCGCTGTTATGGATGTTGCGTTTGGTGCGCTTTTCGTTGATGCTGTTGCGGATGCTGTCGTTCTATGCGCTCTTGTTAGCGCTGTTGCGGATGCTGTCGTTCTATGCGCTCTTGTTAGCGCTGTTGCGGATGCTGACGTTCGATGCGCTCTCGTTGGCGCTGTTGCGGATGCTGTCGTTTGATGCGCTTTCGTTAGCGCTGTTGTGGATGTTGCGTTTGGTGCGCTTCTCGTTAGCGCTGTTGCGGATGCTGTCGTTCGATGCGCTTTCGTTGGCGCTGTTGTGGATGCTGCGTTTGATGCGCTTCTCGTTGGCGCTGTTGCATATGCTTTGGTTTGTTGCGCTATCGTTGGCGCTGTTATGGATGTTGCGTTTGGTGCGCTTTTCGTTGATGCTGTTGCGGATGCTGTCGTTCTATGCGCTCTTGTTAGCGCTGTTGCGGATGCTGTCGTTCTATGCGCTCTTGTTAGCGCTGTTGCGGATGCTGACGTTCGATGCACTCTCGTTGGCGCTGTTGCGGATGCTGTCGTTTGATGCGCTTTCGTTGGCGCTGTTGTGGATGCTGCGTTTGGTGCGCTTCTCGTTGGCGCTGTTGCGGATGCTGTCGTTCGATGCGCTTTCGTTGGCGCTGTTGTAGATGCTGCGTTTGATGCGCTTCTCGTTGGCGCTGTTGCAGATGCTTTGGTTTGTTGCGCTATCGTTGGCGCTGTTGCAAATGCTGCGGTTTGATGCCCTTTTGTTAGTGTTGTTACAGATGCTGCTCCAGAAACAAATTTGTGCATTATGTGGTTTATATTTAACAGCTTGTGTGCGTGAGATTGTTGCTCTGCGCGTCCTGTATGCGACAGGCGAATAAATGATGCGTCAAAACCAGGCGTCCAAACTTCGTGACGTTTGTGGGCGAGCATGCGGCTACAGCGCAAATGTACGTCAAAGATTTGAGCCTTTGGGTTCCGTGGCGTGTCTGCGTGTTCGGTTGACCGTTAACGGCTATGTCGTCAAGACGTAGTGCGCGTCGTAGTTGTTTGTTTCTTTGAAACAGCGGTCGTGGCGTTTGTGGTCGTTGCAGCGGTCGTTGCGTTTGGGAGTGTTGCAACTGTTGTTGCGTTTCATCTTGGCGGGTTATTCTTGGGCGATGGCGTTGATGAAACGGCTTGGTTTGCGGTCCATCAGCCCAAGTTAATGTGCGTTGCATTATTGAATGCGTGAGAAGAATGTCGGTGGCGACGGTGTCTATGGCGGACGCAGCGATGACACGTGTTGTGTTGTCGAGTGTTGTCGTGGCAGGTGTAATGTGGCGGACATGTTGTCGTTGACGGGTGTGTTGTCGGCAACGGTTGGAACGGCAGCGAGCGTAGCGGGCCCAGTGGAGGTTGTTTTCCCGTTCATGCCGTAGCGTAGGTATAAAAAAATTTTGCGATTATACCTGACGTTGTTGCCGTGTTGCTCCTCGTCAAATGATTGTCTTTCTCTGATTTGATCACGTCGGGGGTCACCACTGTAGCGTTTAAAGTGTATACTCTAGACGCCGGGTTAAACCAGAGAATAAATTCACACTCGAGTCGGTTTTAGTAACTTTATTATTACACATACCGTGATCGAGTTGTACTATTTACAATTATAAATAAAAGCGGTGTAGGTCACCACATAGTAATTGGCGCACTATATGCGGTGCGGTGATACTTGATCGTGGTATCATGTGTCCAGTTGATGATCCGAGACCGGGTTGAATTGGACCGATGGATTTGAACTTTGAGCCAATACTTCAATTGATGATTTGAGTGTGACTGTACTCGTACTGATGAACTGCGGAATGAACTAAACTGAACTCATGGCAAACTGATTGGTACTCTGAACTGCAGTTTAAACTGATTTCTGTTATTGTACCTATTTTGTTTTATACGTGCAAAGTAGGTTAGTTTGCTTAGTAAGCAAGGGCTTTTAGACATGCTGACCGCGCTTATACACAAAGCTTATACAAAACAATATTTAGACTTATCTTAACATACGCAAGTAAGAGTTGGATTTTTAACAAATGCATTAAAAAGCAGAATACAAGCTATATATATGAAGTATTTGCGAAAAGTTAAAGGAATAACCAGGAGAGATAAATTACGAAACCATGTAGTGAGGAAAGAATTAGAAATTGAGTCGATTATAAAGAAAATAGAAAAACAACAATTAAAATGGTTTGGGCACATGTGTAGAATGGATAATAAGCGACAAGTGAAAAGTGTATGGGAAACAGGAATACAAAAGGAAGAAAAGAGGTAGACCCAAAAAACCTGGAACGAGGAAGTGACAGCAGTGCTAAAAATAAAAAACAAAACATGGTTGGAAGCAAAAAATCTAGCAAACAAGAAAAACTTACACCTTAGGATAAAAAGGTTTATTAATTATATAAATATTACAATTATTATTCTGTTTATTTTTATCTTTACCGCCGAACCACCTTAATGTATTGTCTGGGTGAGCGGTGTGATATAGTTTATATTTTTTATATAGAGTTAGCTTTTCTTAGTGAAATTAGTTTAAAAATATGGGTTTTTTTATTTCAAAGGAATATCTTTAATTAGTAGGCAAGTTGAAAAAACTACTGCTGGTTTTTTTTCCCAATGTTTATTGAACTGAAAAAACAATACAATTCAATAAGGACAAAAGATCGGCATAGCTGTTTTTCACTTTTCCTTATAATATACTAAATTAAATAAATGTATTTACAATAAGTTTAAATGTCAACATATTTTCTAATACATTTAAATATTTATTTAGAGGCCTGCACATGTAACAAAGCGCCCTTGAATTTCCTGTTAAAGTCCAGACATGATGAGGAGTTTGCAAACAATGCGGGATACTTGTTCATCAGTTGTGGCGCAAAGTATAAAAGCTACACCTAAATTTAGCACTAGTGTGTTGCGGAATACAAAACGAATTAATATTTCTTAGAGACAGATCGTGTATGGTAGATTTTCTATTTAACAATGTATAAAGATATTGTGGTTCTTTGAATTTAAAATTTTAAACAATAGTTTTCCGTAAAGCAGCATAAATCTGTATTCTATTTTCAAAATACCTAGTTTATTATAGTAGGGCGTGATGTGTTCGTATCTCTTAATGTTATATGAAAAGCGCATACAACAGTTTTGTAAAATTTGCAGTTTATTTTTCATTTCAACGGTTAAGTAATTGTAGTATACATTACTTCCGTAGTCGAGATGACTTAAAACGAGAACATTTGCTGAATTCCATTTTACTTCATCTGGTACCATTGCTTTGAATTTCCATAGTAATTTTAATTTTGCATAAGCTTCACTACACTTTTTATCACATGTTTATCAAAATTTAAACGATTATCAATGCATATGCCCAGATTTCGGGTATTGTCACTTTCGTTTATTATTTGGTTATCCACTAGAATAAAGTTATTAACATCCATGTTTAATTTTTTAATTGTACCACTAGTGCTAATACACAACACTATTGTTTTTGGGGATTTACACAAAGCCCATTTTTCGTAGACCATTCTAGTATATTGTTGATATTGCTGTTTAATTCAGTTAGTAGTTTATCCTTTAGGTGTGGTAAGCATGACTTATACATTTGGGTGTCATCTGCATACATGTGAATGTTCCATTGGTGCTGTAACACAGTTGGAAGTTCAGCTGTGAATATTGAAAATAGTAACGGTCCTAGTATGCTACCTTGCGGAACTCCATATTTAACGATCAATTCGTGTGAAATGTCGTTATCAATTTTAACTATTTGGCTCCTGTTATTTAAGTAACTATGAAACCATTGCAGTATATGTTCTTCTATCCCATAATATTTCAATTTGGCAAGCAAGAGAGTACGATGAATTACGTCAAAGGCTTTACTATAGTCCAATAACACTAAATACGTCAATTCACTGTTGTCCATGTATCTGGAAATATCACTAGTTATTTTCAATAAAGCTGTAGCTGATTGAGTTATTGGCAAGATGTCATTATTGCGAATATGTTGACTTATTTGGTTGTTAACTATTTTCTCAAGAATTTTCAACATTGTTGGTAAGATGCTGATAGGCCTGATGTCTTTCAGTTCGTAGGCTTTATTGATCTTGGATAGTGGATTGATCACCGCTTTTTTCCATAAATCAGGTACAACTCCATTGGCAAGTGAATAATTAATGATATGCATTAAGGCAAGTTTGCAATATGGTAGTACTAACTTTAACATTTTTAAGTTTATGTTATCTACTCCATAGGCTTCCGACGTCAATTCACCAACTAACTTTTCAATTTCTGTCTCTGTTACTTCTGTAAAAATCCAATATATTGACGTTCGTTTTTCTTGTTGTAGTTAAAATAATTTAATGTCTCTTCATCAACTTTGACGGTTTGAATGTTGTTTACTATGTAATTATTTATTAAGGTTGCATTTTTAATTTCTTTCGATATTTCATTTGTGTGTTTGGAATGAATGCCCCATGTAGTAAAGTTTTTCCACAACAACTTTGGATTTTTTTATTAAGACGAATCTGATATTGGACGTATGCAGCTTTTTCTCTTTTATGGCAACTGATAAATAGTTTCTTATCTGCCTGTAATAATTTAGATGCGCCTCTAGTTTAGTTTCTATAAATTTTTTTTATAAGCTGTTTTCTTTAACTTAATCATTATTTTTATGACATCAGTTATATAAGGTCGATAAGTATGTCGAAGGCAAGTGCTCTTTATTGGTGCATGTGTGTCAAATAAGGCAATAATATTTGAGTTAATAAAGTCAACTTTTCATTTATATCACCCATCTCCTCAATATGATTCCAATTAACTCCCAACGCATCTTTGTGGAATTGATTATATTCAAGATTTTTATAATCCCTGTATGTTATTGTTTTCGGTGGCAAATTTTTAATAGCATAGTTTAATTTACAGTATGTTAGCATATGATCTGAGACCTCATGTACATCAATGTTTTCACATTCGATTGTGGCAATATTTTACTGATGCATATGATATCTATCAAAGATAAAGATGTATCTGTTATTCTAGTTGGTTGAGTAACTATATGTTTCATATTGTAAGAACTAAGAAGATTTAACAGTTTCCTCGAATAAATGGTATCTTTTGTAAGATCTACATTCAAGTCACCAACAACTATTAAATCATCCATCTCTACTGAGATATTGGAGAGCGTCAGTTCAGTTCATTAAAACATGAATTTGAAACTTTCGGTATGTATACTACCCCTAGACCTACTTTGCTGTTTGCGATACTAAGAGATAACCATAACTGCTCTATCCTATCTGTAACTACAAAATCCGTAGGTTTAACTTTAAACAGAATATTGTTTTGCACATAGCAACATACGCCCCACCTCTCGTTATTCTATCAATTCGGATTAATTCATTCATAGCCCGGTAATATTTATAACATTGTCACTTTATTTAGATGTATTTAGTGAAATTATTATGTTTACTGACTAGTGCTGGATAGTTTTTGTTGTATAACTGCCGTTCGTAAGTGAGAATTTTCTTTTTATCCTTAGTTATTTTCATCTTTTGATTTTACCACAGTTAACACATTTGACTTTGTTAAATCTAGATGAGTTGTAATCGTCCTGTATTTTTAGCACACCGTGCTTCCTACAAAAGTGTATTCGTGTGTTCGTTTTATTGACATTGTTTTGCATTGCCTATCAGTTTAATTTTTGCTTTCAATCCTACCTCTACATTAATCGCAAAGCTACCTTTGATTTTTTTCTAATTTATCAAAAGCTAACGTATTATTTTGTTTCGTTTTAATTACACTTCTTTGTTAAGAATTCTCTAACTTTTACGAATTTAGCTTACTTTAGTACAAAATAACTCGGAATTTTCTAACTGTGAAAATGTTGCATGCTCTTAAGAAGGCAAAAATAAAGTACGATACAAAAAACCAAAAAGCAGTAGAACTCCTTCTTTGCAGAGGTAGTGTGGACGAACAACTTGACGTTTCACCATTCATTGTGAGGTCTTTATCAAGGTTTTCACAGACAAGAATTGGGCGTCAATTACAATTTTTTTAAAATTTATTAATTTACTTAACCACAAATAAACGCAAATATTATAACCTTCATTTATGTATACGTTGATGACATTATCACGTGCATTCCAAAATCAAAAATTAATTCCACCTTAGATATTTTTAATAAATATGATAAATACTTAAAGTTTACTTACGAATTAGAAAATGAATGTCAAATTCCCTTCCTAGACGTAGTGTTAATTCATAATAAAGATAATAATACTTTACTTACAAACTGGTACATGAAACCCATGTCATCCAATAGAATTTTAAATTATCATTCAAAACATCCTCATTACCAAAAAAATAAACATCATTAAAAACATACAAGAAAAAATAGTAAAATAGATAACATTAAAAAACTACGAACTATATTAAGTAAAAATAACTATCCTAATAAATTGAGTCTGTTAATATTAAACCATAATCAACCTAAAATTCCCCACGATAGTACAATAAATAACAATCAAATTCAATACACAAAACTTATCAATGTTCCAGGCCTCTCAAATAAATTAATCAATATTTTAAAAACGAAAACCATAAAATAGTCTTATACAAAAATAATACTATTTATCAATTAATCTACTCAAAATTAAAAGACAAAACTAAAGATTTAGAAAAATCAGGATTGACTTATAAATTAGAATGTGATAATTGCTCTAATGTTTATATCGGACAAACAAAACAAAAATTAACCAATAGAATAAAAACCACAAATACAATTGTAATAAAAATCTGAAGAAACGGGACTATCTTTACATCACATTAAGGAAGGACACAATTTTAAATTTGAGTCACCAATAGTACTAGATATAGAACCTAATTTTTTAAAGAACGTTTGATTGCAGAGATGATTTACATCAACGTATACAAAAACAATGATAATTTTAAATCAGACACAAATAATTTAAGTTCTATGTACAACAACCTAATTTCTAAAATTATTTATATTTATATTTAATTTTTTAGACCGTATTAATCTAGTCATTTTAATTAACTGTTTGGAGAAAAAATTTTTTTATATTTCTAGTCAATTAATTGTTAATTACATATATTCATAAACTGGATCTAAACAAAAACCAAAGATTAATAATATACATATTAAAAAGTTTTGACTTAAAAATGTAACTATCAAATTAATTACTTATTTCTATAATAAAGAGCCTTGATAAAGACCAGCATGGTTGGTCGAAACGTAGGCACAATAAAGAGCAAGAATGTTTAATTGAACTTGACACTTCCACTCCTACAGAAGGCCCGTTAATTGAAAAGGGGATAATATTTAAAATTATAACCTTAATTGATGAACTAAATACCATACATGTGTATTATAACATAAAAACGTAAATGCATGTAAAATTTTCAGTTATAAATAAATTATTCATTACTACTAAATAATAAAAAAACCCAATATATGACAAACATTAAATGTTTATCAATACAATAAACTTTATACCAAAAACTTCTACGTGAAATAGCTTATGTAATGTTGTGGTACCATTAACCAGTTCAGTTATGCTGCTTGCACTAAGTTTCATAACTGTGTGGGTAATTTATCACATCATAAGGCAACTTAACCAAACTTGTGTTAGTTACAGAAAATTTAAACAGTTTCAGCGTTTAATACATTATTGGCAATGGTCGACTAAAATTTTAATTGCTTGTAATAACGTAATTTTGTGGTTGTTAAGCTTTCTGTTTAGGAACAGTAATAACCTGAAATTTTGTTTAAAGAGGGAATGTCCTCTCTTAATAATTAATAATAAAAAAAATTACAAAATTTTCTAGACTAGTTGTCAGAACATTACAAGTTTTTCTTTCTACATGTTTTTTTTTCATGAAACTAATTCGTTAATCTCATTAAAGTAATTATATAATTTTAATTTTAATAAACTCGGTTACAATTTTAGTTTGCCTCAAACTTAGAGAACCGTGGATGAAAAATGTTTTTATCGGTTCTATGAATCTAAATTTATATTGGATTTAGAGTTAAAAGTTATGTTTTCTATCAAATTCTATTTTAATCTGACAACGTTAATTGTCTAGGAAGTTCAACATTTTGATAATAAAACTTTAGTCGCGTTTATATTTTCTAAAAATAGAGTAAATTAAATGGTTTAAAAGATAAAGGAGGGGAATAATCAATAGTGGATACATAACACTGTGTACATAAATTGTGGAATAAATTCCGTATTTGCTGAAATTTTAAAACAACAATTGTTGAACTAGTCTAGATTTTCGAAAAGTTTTGTTTTTGATTGCCGCAAGTTTATTCAACTATATTAGGGATGGTTATTTCAAATTATTAATAAATTATTTTATAATCTATTTCTTAAATTTTTCTCTTTTACTTCATGATAATTTCCTTTTTTTACTTTAACGTACATGAGAATAATATTTTCCAATGGCAGATATATCCGGTATGCACTGCAATAAAGTGTTTATTTGTTACTCATTTGTGAACGTAAATTTCCAAAAACACAATATTAATCAAGAAAGTTTATTTTATCAAACCATTAACTTGTACATAGTAGTTTACGTCATAAGTCCAGGAAATTCACATTTAACGATCCGAAATGTTTACAGACGAGGCGACAAAAGAGCCATTAAAAATGTAGACATACCGCTAAATTTTACTTTACCGTTTTTTATAGTCTGTTCCAAAGAAGCACTATATATTAGAATCTCTGACAACACTAATTTAAATTCTTTGTGCGAGTTATTGTTCATTGCAGTTCGAAACAAATTTTGTTCGGTGTGCTCTCGAAGCGAACACAAAGGGAGAGTAATCAAAGAACATGTATGTTACAAAAATTGGTCAGGATCTGCTCCTGCTATGGAGGCAGATATGGCTATAGAAGGATTTTCACTCAGTGAAAGTATGCATGGGGTCCGCTACATTCAATTTATTGCCGATGGTCATTCAAGCGTTTTTTTGTAAAATAAAAGAAAAAGTACCGTATGGAGAATATGTTCGAAAAATTGAATGTACCAATCACGCCATGAAAAATTATGGAAAAAATTTAAGGAAAATTAAAGGGGATACTAATATAAATTTGGCAGCCAGAGAACTGCTAACAATCCTAAAGATAACATTATTAACTAAACGGGCCAAGTGCTCTATATACGAGCACTCTAAAAAAGAAGTGCAAAACTTTTAGAAATCAATTAAAAAACGACGTTTACCACGTGTTTGGAAACCATAGCTAGTGCACAGCAGATATCTGCAATAATCAGAAAATAAGATAGAGCTTCTAAAGGAAACACTACTATATGAACACATACTTGGTAATATAATATATAAATAAATTAACCATTTGCTAACACAAATTTCTGTTTTTGCAGGTGCACTTAATCTGTTATTGCGAAAAGCCTATTTATTAATTCAGAATGAAAACAATAATGCTGGGGAGCGATTAATGAACATTGTTTCTCGTTTTAATCTTCGAAAAAGATGAAATTTAGTGCAACGAGGATCTTATGAAAGACGTGTCCACTTGTCTGGATTGAGATTTAATGAAACGTTTGACTGGCACTCAAGTCCGCGGAGGCGTTGTACTGGAAAAAGTCCAGGGGTGTATTTTAAAACTTTCATCCAGAAACACATCGCAAAAGTTTTTTTTTTTTTTTTTTTTTTTTTTTTTTTTTTTTTTTTGGTTTTTTTTTTTTTTTTTTTTTTTTTTTTTTTTTTTTTTTTTTTTTTTTTTTTTTTTTTTTTTTTTTTTTTTTTTTTTTTTTTTTTTTTTTTTTTTTTTTTTTTTTTTTTCTTTTTTTTTCTTTTTTCCCCCCCCCCCCCCCCCCCCCCCCCCCCCCCCCCCCCCCCCAATGCCCCATGCAGAAAAAGATTATTTGCGAATAATACTCCGAAACAAAAAAAATGTCGAAGTTTTCAAAAGAATACTGATTATGGTCACGGTGTTCAAGAACCAATTGAAGTAGAAGACATCGCGTTTGTAAACATGGAAGTAGAACAATTGGTGCATGACTTGGCAGGTATTATTACCTTATAATGATAAATGTAGCATTATGTCTAATAAGTATTCACAATAAGGTAACGGCAGAAAGACGGAATATCATTCAAGAGGAGTCAATTGGTCAATTTGGAAATGAAACTTTTGAAGACGAAGACGACTGACGTCGTTATTATTTGGACGCGTTATCAAACGAAGACCTCATACGTCATGTCACTCTATAGTGAAAGCTTGTTTGCAATCTACATCTTTTTCTACTGATGCTACAAAATACGGTATCGCTAAAAAGCAGTCGCTCGTAATTTATTTATGGCCAAAACGGGCGTTTCAGTAACAGAATCGGGCTTGTGGATTGATGAGAACTATGGTTTTCTACCTTGTTCTCCGGATGGTATGTTTAAATTTATATGTTGAGACAAGATCAGATTAATGATTAATCTTGCCTTGTATATATTAGGGCTGGTAGTAGGCCAAGATTCTCTAGTTGAAGTCAAATGTATACAGGATGTCCAGAAACTCTCCTGACAAACGAAGACCGAAGATTCCTCAGATAATGTTAAGACAATTTAACCCAATTCACCTAGTCCAAAAATGCTACCTAAGAGAGCTAGAGCTTTTTGAAGATGGCGTTTGGTAAAGTAAAAAATTAAAAGATAAATTTCGCGAACTGACAACAATTTGACAATGAAACACGTAGGTTTTACTTTTGTTGGCAGTTTAGAGCCAACTAGTGCAAAAATATAAATTTAACTTTAATGACAAAAAACTAAATTTTTCTGGAAAACGGTGTATCCTAATGACTTAAAATAAGAGTACCTTTTAGTACTAGAATACCTGAAAGTTTAATAATCTAGTGTCACAAATGCTTAAAAGTTAAAGACAAAAAAGTTATGCGTTAAAATAACCGTTGACCTACCCAAAACGGACGCCTATGACCGGTACTAGAAATTTGCAATTGATGGATTCGATTCATCTCTGAAGGCTAAACAAGCATACCAGTTTTTGCTTTTCTAAGTAGAAGCGTTCTGGAGGTATTTAAAAAAAACTATTTACAAGGTGCCATCTTCAAAGAGCTCTAGCTCCCTTAGGAAGCATTTTCGGACTAGGTGAATTGGGTTAAATTGTCTTAAAATTATCTGAGGAATCTCCGGTCTTCGTTTGTCAGGAGAGTTCTGGACACCTTGTATATGCAGCAGATAAAAAATTTTCCACGTTACTTGAGTTAATTAATTTATTAAAGAGCAGAACATTTTTAAAAGTAGAAAGTGGCCAGTTACAATTGCATAAGCGTCATTCTTACTATTATCAGGTAACGAATATAATACTTTTCAAGTCTAAAGAAAAGTATTTTATTAATTTCTAGATACAAGGGCAACTCAATATTACAAAGCGATGGAGATGCTATCTTGTAGTGTATGTGAATGATAGTATACCGTTATTTATCCTAGAAATTATGCGAGATGAAAGTTTCTGGCAACAACAAATGTTACCCTTTTTAACTAAATTTTACTTAGAATGTATTGGGCCTGAAATCATTAGAGGAAATTTAAGGAAAAATTTGAAATGTGTCGTTTCTCCATACATTATTGAGACTATTCAAAAGTACAAAGAAAAAAACAAGTAATTTGTAATATTTTGTAATCTTTAAACAAATACCTTTAAATAACATAATCTATTAATCCTAAACTTCTTTTTAATTTCACATTTACCAAATTTTTAAGTGTGCAATGACTTAAATTGAACTGATCCAAAAATTTACATTAAACTAGTATCTATTTTAACAAGAAATTTGAAATTAGTTATAAAAAATAATTGCTCTAGTCGTCGATTTAAATAACAGTATATTATATACTTAGGGACTAAAGTGAGTGTTTTTAGCTCGCACGTGAAGTTTATTGCCAGAGGGCTCGTAGGGCCGGAGGGCCAATAATCACGTAAAGGATAAAATCTCACTTTAGTCCTGAGGAATATACGCTATTTTTTGCACTTCCCAGAAGGTATTTTTAATTTAAAACGGAGTTTTTAATAAGACGAATGGCAAGTTTGTTGTGGTAATTTGTCGTTAATTACGGTATCAACAATCATCACCAGGTGATTTTGACTTGAATTCATATATGATTCTTAGGGAGCAAATGAGAAAAGGTAATATTTTTTATTAGCGTAAATCATATTGTGTATTTTAAACGTTTCACAACAGTGGCACCCTCTCGTTTAAAACGGATGAACTATAAAGTCATTTATCCAATATGGCTGTCCTCCTGCTCTGTCACCATCATACTTTTAAGATAGAAATGTAAGCTAATGTATAATCATTATGGTTTTTATTTTCACAACTAGTCAAAAATAGTTATTTATGTACCAAGGCAGTAAAGACACTTTACTGACGTGGTGCATACAAAATTTTATCGCCAACTGTTTAGAATTCGGAATATAAGAAACTGAGGTATATTTAATTGCATTTTATTGAGACGAAGTAAACAGCAAATCTACTTATTATTTGTTATATTGAAATTAAACGTACACCCTGATGCATTAAAAAAGTTAATCCCTGAAGTCGAAGGAGTTCCAACTGAAAACGTTTGAGGGTTATTATTTATATTGAAAATGTGCAAATCTTCTTTTTTAGATTTGGTGATAACTGAGTTGTCAGTTGGATCATCGCCTAAAATTTTCTTTGCAATTTTTGTTTTATTGAGCACAGATTCTTCAACATAGGACTCTGTAATCGTGTCACTATTATCGAGCCCTAATAGGGAGAAGCGTGACACTGACAGATAATAATTTTCGAATAATGTCAAAGTCAAAATACTTTACCTGACGCATATGTCACTTTACCTGACGCATATGTCACTTTACCAGACTCATATGTCACTTTATCTGCCGCGAGGCAGATAAAGTACATTATTGGTATAGGATAAGGTAAACTGTTTGTTTACTTCCGGAAATCAATCTGATATATTGACGGCTTTACTGACGGTTGGCGATAATAGTTATTTATCGCCAACCGTCTAAAGCCGTTTTCTTGTAATTTATTCATAACAAATTATAAAAGATATTCAGTGCACGCCACCTGAAATTGAAGAGAAGTCATTAGAGACGTCTTTAGAACTTCTGCCAGAAAAATCCAGGGAAAAATACAATGGCCAGTACGACATTTTTATGGAGTGGTGCAATAGAAACAAAGTAAGGAAATATAGTGAAAACGTGTTACTGGCATATTTTTCTGATTTATCAAAGAAGTATTGTCCCCTTCAATGTGGTCCTATTATTCCATGCTTAAGGCAACCCTTTCAGTGAAGCAAGACGTCAACATCGGTGAATATATAAAACTAACGGCTTTTTAAAACAAAAAGCAAGGAATCATGTTCCAAAGAAATCCAAAACTCTTTCACAAGAAGATATACTTACGTTTTTACTAGATGCACCGGACGAAATCTACTTGATGATGAAAGTAATTTGTACAAACTTTCAAAACCAAAATGATATAATGTTGCATTTTTTAGGTTTGTGTTTTATTTGGAATTGCTGGAGCTTTACGTAATGAAGAACTTTGGAATTTAAAAGTATGTGACATAGAGCACAAAGAAACAATTCTGGTAGTTCATATACCCAAAACAAAGACCAACAAGCCTCGTTTATTTGTAGTCACTGAAGAATTTGAAGGAAAAGTAAAATCCATAGAACTATTTAATAAATATTTATCTCTGCGTCCTAAGCACACGTCTCACGATCGATTGTTCCTAACCTACAGGAACGGTAAATGCACTATTCAGCCGATTGGAATCCATACTATCAGAAGTATTGCCAAATATCTGCATCTGCCAGAACCATCACTTTACACGGGACATTGTTTCCGTCGAACATCCGCCACTCTCTTTGCCAACGCAGGCGGTAGTAAAGAAAATTTGAAACGCCACGGAGGATGGAAAAGTGACACGATTGCAGAGTCCTATGTTGAAGAATCTGTGCTCAATAAAACAAAAATTGCGAAGAAAATTTTAGGCGATGATCCAACTGACAACTCAGTTATCACCAAATCTAAAAAGAAGATTTGCACATTTTCAATATAGATAATAACCCTCAAACGTTTTCAGTTGGAACTCCTTCGACTTCAGGGATTAACTTTTTTAATGCATCAGGGTGTACGTTTAATTTTATTATAACAAATAATAAGTACATTTGCTGTTTACTTCGTCTCAATAAAATGCAATTAAATATACCTCAGTTTCTTATATTCCGAATTTTAAACAGTTGGCGATAAAATTTTGTATGCACCACGTCAGTAAAGTGTCTTTATCAGACTCGCCTGTTATTCGCCTCGCTCGCTTCTCTCGCTCGTCTCATAATTTCAGACTCGTCCGATAAAGAATCACTTTACTGCCTTGGTACATAATAGTAGATTATTTTACTAGGAGTTAAACAATATAATTGTTGAGCTTAAAAGTTTGCTGGCGAGGTGTTAGCCGAGACAGCAAATTAAGCAAAACAATTATATTTTTTAACTCCAAGTGAAATATATTATTTTTTCTTTAAGCGTTTATTGCTAGTTTCCATGTGTTATTTTCAAATTTTCGAGATTTTCGAGTCTTATAGTGACTTTTTATTCTCGACGAATCAAGTTGGTACTTTACTGTTCATTCATAATATGACATAACCGAGGTACCAACCTCTAAATAGTTGTGAAAGCAAAATAACTGTTTTGCTTTTTAATGTCTAGACAGTAAAAAAAGTTTTTAGCGTCTGCCAGTAGTTCAATAATATGACGTTTTATTGTCGCTTGAAGAAAAATAAAATTATCTAGGGTTTCTGATAGAATTAAACGAATTTCATTACAAAAAATATCATCACATTGCGTATCTTTGAACGTCTGGTTTTTCACTATTATTTACTGTATGTGGTTGTAACTTTTACAATACCTTTATTAAATATTGTATTTTTAGATTAAGTTTATAGGTCGAGTCAATCCGTTTCGAACAAAAAAAATTTTTCATCTTGAAAAAATATACAAATTTTATAGTGGAAAAAATATGTTATCCCACTCTCCGAGTAGCCCTCTTAACGGCATTTTTTAATCAACGCCACCACACACAGACACATAAACAACACGCACACAAAATAGTGTGAGTGTGTGATTTTTCCGAAACTGCATTGTAATGAAATTTTATACGAATACATTTTAGCTGATACATCCCATCAATTTGTTAATATTTCTTGACTCTCATAGAGGGCGCATGTAGATTTGAACATAACTTTTTTAAGGTTAGATTTACTAATCAAAATTTTAAGTGAACTTAAAACATCATTCAATTTTACACCAAAAAAGTACTCTTGGTAAAACTTGATACTGTGTACTATTTTCGGAATATTTTGACTTGCAAATTATGAAGTAATAACCAATGCTGGGATAAAGCAATGATTAAAAAAATAAAAAAAACGGAGGACATTTTGAACACTTACTATATTTGAATTGTATTTTATATTCTTAGCCTTTATTTTAATTTTCTGCTTGTGATTTTTTTAATTAATAACTTTATCATTACTTTATACAAGCATTGAATTAAAGTATCAATTTTACTTTGCTAAAATAATAGTACTATAATACGGAATTTGCAGTAGTAAATAACAAGTTCAAGTTTACGAAAACCGTGATGTTAAATAATTTTTTTAAACCTAAAAAAAATTTCTTTGTGCTTTATTTTATTTTCAAAATAAGATATAAACTTAGTAAACAGTTATCGCATCCAATAAAAGTGAAATCCGTAAATTTTTTTTCTGATTTTGCGGTTATTTCATTTTTCCGTTTAAATAGCTGAAGCAAAAGTTTTCTTAACTTATTTATTTGCATGAAAGTTTTACAGACAAGGAAAGAAATGTGTACATAACAATCACAATTTTTCACTTCTATTTTTATACATAGTTAACAAACATCAAGAAAAACTTGTTCAACCCTTAAACACGCAACACGTTAATTTTTAAAAACATAAATAAATTACTTACCTTACGGAAAGCTATTAAATTTTAAGGGAAGGTTTTTTTAGAAGAAATAAGAATATAGATAACGTTGTTAATGTATTGATTGGATAAAGTGATTACGATGGTAATTTAAATGGAAATCGAACTCGGTGGTAAGAAATCATCTGGAAATCTAAATCATAATCGACTTTAAAGAATATCGTTAGACACAATAATTCCGGATGATGAAGAGAAAATACGTAGTGGATCAGATCAATGTCGATCGCGATGAGCCATGAAGGGGGTCGCACAGGTTGTTCATTCGCATTCTAGGCAACTCCCTGAGCGAGTCGCAGATGCGATGCCCAATAACAAGACGGAGACGCTAGCGCCTTGTCGTCATGCATTTTTATTCCCTTCTGCGAATGTTTTAAGAAGGAGGCAAGGTATTAAGGAACCGGCCGACAAAGCTGAAAAGAATAATGATTCTTAATTTTCATTTCGTTCCTATACTCGAAGACGTGACCAGAAATCTTAAAGAAAATATGTCATGGGGAATTTTTTTAGTTAAGTTTTCTAAGTTCTGCCATTTGTTAGAAAATTCAATAATGCTGTACTAAGTTGTCATCCGGTCGAACATCATCGCTCACCGTGAAATATGGCATTTTTGCAGCTACCCACTTTCCTTTCCCCCAAATTCACCTCTAAAACTACCACCCTTCTTTCGGAGGGACATCGTTGACCGTGATCAATCGATCGAGAATTATTCGTCCAGAATACAAATTGCCTTCCAGTCATTTGTTAAAGTGCTAATATCATCCTTCAAAGCTCATTCTATTAAGTTTTCCTGTAACATTTAATTATCCTTTATTTCTTTATCTTTCTACACTATCTTGCATGTACCTTATTTATTTTAAGTATTGCGTTGTTCTACATTCACAACATAATTTTCTTAAGCTTTGCTTCCTCAACACATAAAAAGCTGCTAATTACTAAAAATTAATGGCGAACACTGTTTACCTAATTATCTAATAAATATCTCTTAATTAAATTGAATGTTTAAAGGCACAAACATTTGCAATTTCAGACACTTACGGTATTAAGTTTGCAAACTAATACAGGCAAAGAAAACAAACTACTTAAATTGAACAGCATAAGTATTATACTGATGAACGCAAGTATTACGGATTCGAATGATGGAAGACCATAACAATAAAATATCTTTAAAAAACTAAAACTTTCAGGAGTTATTTGTGAATTATCCTTCCAAACTTTTATCATTTATCTGACAATTTTATATATAATGTTATTGCTCATAAAATTATTGTTAACAACGCAGGTACAGTAAAAGTGCAGTAATTACAAATGCTTTCGTCAATCAAAAATTAACAATATTTATTGATGTAATTAAAAACGAATTTTTAATTTAATAGATTGCATTCTTTTAAAGAATCATTCTAGAAATAACAATTTCACAATGGCCAAACATAAACATTGGATTTGTTAAGAAATTAATTACAAACTACTTTGTCTGACATGCTTTGAGAGTAAAATAAGTGTTGAGGCCCAGTATATCAATCTACAGTAGTTGAGTTTTTAGCAATAATTAATTTTTTACATAAATTATTTCGTAATATGATTTTTAGCAATTAATAAATGTTTAATGATCCAGAATTCGACACTATCACCCACTGTGGAGCATAAGCATACGTCAACGTCTTTATAATCTTGTTTGCGATCTATTGTGATGGTATCCAACGAATCGTAACAGTTTTCTGGTGTACATTCATGAAATTTAAAACTTGGACACCACAATTTCTGTAAACAGAAGTTTGCACATTGTGAAGCGGGCTTAAGGGTATCATTTACAATTCTAACAGCAGGTAGTCTCAGCAGGGGTTATCTTATAGAAGGACTGTAGAATGAATCATTACACTAAGCACGTTTTAGAAAATAGGTAATTTACGTTGCTTACTTAATTTTTTCTTTAAAGAATATATTTGAAGGTATCGCTAATTAAACACCATAGCTCGATTAATTATCGAATCAAAATTTTGTTTAGGAAATGTTTACAAAATAAAATTAGAAATAATTTTGATTTAAAAAAACGTCTACAAGCAATAACTTTTAAATTAAATCAAAAACTAAACATGGTTATTTGGGTTGACTGATTATTACTTATTTTTAAATAAATCTAACCTACTAATTATTGTAAGTTATTAAAAAAAATCATTAAACTCTCTATTCATAATATTTAGTCCTTACAAAATGTATATTTTATGACGTTTCATTTTTTTTGTAGTTAATATAAAAAGTGAAAATAAAAACTAAGGCAATTCTTATTGTCAACGTATATATTTAGTTTTTGACAAGAATTTATTACATAATTATAATTAAGATACCAAGTTATAGTTTAAAATTAAATGAAAACGTTTTTTTTTAAATAAAGGTATTACTATATAAATAAATATAAGAAATCAATAATGGGTGTGACCTCCATTATTATTGATACATTCTTGGAGGCGTCTGCTCATTGACGCTATCAAGGTATCAATATAATTAATATTAATCGTTTCCCATGCGGTATCAATGGCTGCAATTAGTCCATTACGGTTTACTGGTATAAAATTTGGCCCTTGTTGTCTTCGGATAACAGCAAGTATTCGAGCCCAAACATTTTCGATAATGTTAAAATCTGGGCTTTTGCTGGCCAGGGTAACAGCTCCAAATTATTTGCTTGTATCCAGTTGCGCACAACCTGCGAAGTATAGGGTCATCATATCCCGATAGTTAATTATCGAATGTTCCAAGAAAATATGTGTAAATAGTAAATGGAATCTACTAACGTAACGTTAAGTCGTTAATTATAGTTACATAACTCTCCTTTCATAAGATATAGTTCATATTAATATGCTTATTGTAAAGCTTCGTACACACCTGAACAACAAACCGAGGAACAAACAGAACAACGAACCGAACGGCAATCGGAACATTAATTTGGACGGTGCTACGTACGAATTTTAGAACAGATTCGCAAGTCCTGATTGTTCCACGAACGGTTTGCGGCGTTCCCGCAACTTGTCGGTTTTTCTCCGACATCAAAGAAAATGCGCGCGAATGCGTTTGCAGGTTTGGACGAATCTAAACAAAACGGCGAACAAACTTATGCGGAAGAATTAAATTATTTATTTTTTGTCCTCCCTTTTGTGGGTTTGTTGTGTTTTAGGTAATATTATGGAGTTGACAAAAGAAAAATGTTTTAAATTAATCAGTGTTTAAGAATGCAAGAAAAAAATGATGTCCCTATTAGCATCATTTGGGCAGGAAATTTAAAAAATAAAAAAAAGTGAAGTAAATTATAATTGTTTACTCTTCTTTGTGCGTAAAAATTTGGTTGGCACTATCTTCTTGTTTTCCGCAATATTTTCTTCTCAATAATAAATATATATGAACTGAAAACTACTGAAAATAATTATGGGAACAGCACAAACGTTCCGTTTGTTGTTCGGATTGTGGAAATCATAAAAGATCGTTTGTCGTTCTGTTTGACTTTCGGTTCGTTGTTATGTTTGTTGCTCGGTTTGTTATTCAGGTGTGTACGAAGCTTTACAACTTAAGCAACAATTTTTGGCGAATAAAGATTAGTTTGTGATGTAATATTAGAAACACAAATTTATATCATATCAAATTTATGACAACTTAAAACCAAGAACGTGTATGTTATTGCTAAGAAATTATTAAGGAAAAGCGCAATTGCAGTGTAAATATTTATAATTAGATATTTTCGAAAGTTTATAAGTCCTCTATTGTAATCTTAATACTTAAAAGAAAATCCTGTCCATTAGCATTATAAGGAAATGGCTTTTACTTTATGAATAAGTTTCAATAACAATAGAATATCCTTGCTTGTTTAATTTACTTCCTTTGAGTCATATTGCTCTAAGGGTTGTTACATTAGTCATTAGAAGTATGTAATAAATAAACAATTACCTACTGTTTGAGAATGGGTAGTGTGAACCAATAAATAAAGTAAGAAATGTAAATTCCATTTTAGTTTAAAATTTCAAGTGTTGTGAAAATGCCACCTCATCTCGGTGCTGTTTTGAAAGCGCGGATTGTTTCGGAATTAGCGGCGGGCCATAGCGTGCGTAAAATTTCACGTATGTTAGATATACCAAAAAGCACCGTAGGGCATTACCGAGTAAAATGGAATCTTGAACACACTTTGGAAAGAGCCATCGGAAGTAGTAGACCTAAAGTATCTACACGTGCTCAAGATCTCGAGTTGTTTCATTACGTAACAGAACAACCATTTGCTACATACTCCAGGGCTATAGCAGATACACATTTTCCGGATGCCGTATAACTGCACAAAAGATTAAAGGAGATGGGAATAAAGAAGTAAAATGCTGCTGCGAAAGAAGTTCTCAGTGACGAAAATATGAGACGTCGTCTGGAATTTGCAAGGCGATATGTGAACGAACCTTTAGAATTTTGGAATCGAGTGATTTTTAGCGACGAAAAAACGTTCAATAGCCGCAACGATGGACCACTAAAAGTTTTTAGAATGGAAGGAACTCGTTACAAAATAATCACATATGTCCTAAAAAACGAAGTGGTTATTTTTCTGTGAATGTGGGGTTGGGTTAGCGCGCGGGGTCCAGGAGTTTGTTGAGCTATCGATGGACGTCTTGATTCTGCTGCCTATTTAGATATTTTGAAACTATTATGAAACCTTCAGTCGAAGTGTTTTATCCAGACGAAGATTATATTTTCCAACAAGTAAGTATTCTTATTTCACTATACTTTCTCCAAAAATAGTTCGGGATCTGTTGAATTAACATTTTCATAATGTATTTTTGTTGTTAAAGGACAACGCCCCTATTCATACTTCGCGGGTTGTGCGCAATTGGATACGACAAAATAACTTGGAACTGTTACCCTGGCCAGCAAAAAGCCCAGATTTTAACATTATCGAAAATGTTTGGGCTCGAATACTTGCTGTTATCCGAAGACAACAAGGGCCAAATTTTATACCAGTAAACCGTAATGCACTAATTGCAGCCATTGATACCGCATGGGAAACGATTAATATTAATTATATTGATACCTTGATAGCGTCAATGAGCAGACGCCTCCAAGAATGTATCAATAATAATGGAGGTCACACCCATTATTGATTTCTTAATTTATTTATATAGTAATACCTTTATTTAAAAAAAAGTTTTCATTTAATTTTAAACTATAACTTGGTGTATTAATTATAATTATGTAATAAATTCTTGTCAAAAACTAAATATATACGTTGACAATAAGAATTGCCTTAGTTTTTATTTTCACTTTTATATTAACTACAGAAAAAATGAAACGTCATAAAATATACATTTTGTAAGGACTAAATATTATGAATAGAGAGTTTAATGATTTTTTTTAATAACTTACAATAATTAGTAAGTTAGATTTATTTAAAAATAAGTAATAATCAGTCAACCCAAATAACCATGTTTAGTTTTTGATTTAATTTAAAAGTTATTGCTTGTAGACGTTTTTTAAATCAAAATTATTTCTAATTTTATTTTGTAAACATTTCCTAAACAAAATTTTGATTCGATAATTAATCGAGCTATGGTGTTTAATTAGCGATACCTTCAAATATATTCTTTAAAGAAAAAAATTAAGTAAACAACGTAAATTGCCTATTTTCTAAAACGTGCTTAGTGTAATGATTCATTCTACAGTCCTTCTATAAGATAACCCCTGCTGAGACTACCTGCTGTTAGAATTGTAAATGATACCCTTAAGCCCGCTTCACAATGTGCAAACTTTTGTTTACAGAAATTGTGGTGTCCAAGTTTTAAATTTCATGAGTGTACCTTGGTTTTATTTATCTTGTCTAAGAAGCCGATAATTATTACCTTCAAAGTAATGACGTGTTCTATTTATTTTCTATTTAAGTTCAATGATATGCTTTCTAGCTAGACATTCACCTTAGTGTTTTTCATTAGCTATGCATAGACAAACACATTTTTTGGCATATTTGCACGCAACGAGTAAAAGTGGCACACTTACTTTTGGCTAGTAGCATCACGCTATTTTACGAACGACACCATAAAGATTCACACCAGTCATAAGAATTATCAGTTACTCGGACTGTTTATAGAAGAAATCGGACGATTTACGTGCCGAATTTGCATGGTTCTTAGCTCTTAGGAAATTTTAAAAGGTAGCGAGCCACACCAATTACATTTACAGTTCACAATTCAAAGTGTGCGTAACTAGAAAATGATGCAAAATAACAAAAAAAATTTGTTATCATTACTAGTGCTAGTGCTCTAATATACTCTACAACTTTTGTAAATAATCATGGAAACGGAAAAAAAACGACGTGTATGGCAGAAAAATGGTTGCGTGAAAGAGAGAAATATAGTGATATAAAAATTTTTGAAAGAATTAGGGGGTTAATGAACGTGAGGACTCTAATAGTATATTATGAAATAAGTAACATAATGCTCATTTTTTAAAGCACGAGTTCCAGTTTGCAAAACGAGCCGCCAAGCGGGGAGTTTTGCAAGGAACGAGTGCTTTTAGGCATTATGTTACGAATTTCATATTCTATTTTTTCTATTTTGCCTTTATTTTAAACAAATATTTCATAGTTTTATCGAAATTTTCAAAATATAGGGATTTTATATATTTGCATTTTTAGTTGGTAACAATGTTCGTAAAAATTAAATTTTTGACGGTTCAAAATTTAAAGTTTTAAAACATATATGTGTTTGCTTACTTCTTCAAGTTAATTCAGAATCATTTTTTCCTTTAATTCAATTCTGTTTCTTTTGCTTATAATGAGTAACGAAGCTATTTCAAGTACCTGAATTGCAAGCTTTGGTCGAATAGTTTCATTATGCACTTTTGCCCCGAAAGTCGCTATTATTTTAGGAAAAAGAGTTTCAATTTTTTTCCAAATGGCTAAAAGAGAATAATGTTTTGATAATAGCTGAAAACATTATGTTGGCTTACTTCAGTTTGCTTACAAAAAATTACAAGGTTTCGTCATTATGGTCGAAGTATTCTATGTTGCGAACTTTCATAAATGTATACAACAATGTCAACGTTGCCAATTTCTGTAAATTAACAGCATTTTTAAAAAACTGCTCAAAATGCTATGAACCAAAGAAGTCCCAAAACTTAGACATTGACAATATTAACAATTTTATCGTATTCGCTGATGACAATATGTACCTGGCAATCAAGGTATAGCTATAGAATTTTACATATTAAATATAATTTTCCTTATCTTTATAAGCTTTTTCCATTTTATACCATTCAATTCTTCTAGGTGGTACTCATTGTTGGATACAATGGTCACGACTCACGACTGATATCTGTTGAACAGGCTACTTGCTCTTCTTTTTATCCAGCAAATAAAGAGCCAATCTCTCAAATATCTAATGTTTCTTCTTTGGAAGTATGTAATGATGTTATTAATGTTCAAAATACTCCAGAAATTACAATTCATACCAAGGATTCAAGCAATGTCACTGTTAATGTGTATAATAATTGCACCTATTTTTTAATATGTTTCTCATTACACTTATGTTCCTAAGATAAAAATTAATAAATGAAACGTTTACAAGTTTTTTTCTCAGTATTTTATTTTTGATGTACACAAATTCTGATACTAAAAACTATATATGAATATAATTAAAATACGGCGCACGAGATTTCCCCACATGCGCACTAGAAGAAATTTTGGTGGAAACTTTGGATTGGATATTAATTTGCTTTTAATTAGAAAATTGTACATAAGTTAAAAATTTATTAATCTAGAAGTTCACTTTACAATTATCTAGGTAACTAAGTATATTACAAAAATGTACAAGAGATGCAGTAACAAATGTAATTTATATACAGGGGGTCCACGATTAGGTGTACATAGCTAAAGTATGGGTTCTTGAAGTTCTTTTAAGCAGAAAACTTGCATTAAGCATGTAGTGTATAATCAATCGCTACAAAGTCATTGGCATTTATGTCAAGCAATCTTCAAATACAAATATAGCCCAATCAATTTATTCCCAAGATAATATTGCACCAGACATTAATAGAAAAACGGTGTTGGAAGTGTGATTCTTTGGATCCATGTAGATTTTCTAGCGCCCAAACATGTGAATTTTTTTGTTTGCTATTCCTTCTCGGTTAAACATAGCCCCATCTGTAAAAAGAATTTTTGTTATGAGCTCTGTTACCTCGATATCATAAAAGGCGAAAACATCCCTACCTGTAGCTGCGCATTTAATTTTGCGAAACTAACTGGTGTACTTATTTAATATAATTGTTTACTCACTTAATGTTATTTTTTGAACATAATAACTTTAAATAACTTTGTAACGGTTGATTTTAGAATACATGTTTATTGAAACTTTTCACCTTAAAAGAAAGTCAACAACCCATACTTAAGCATGTACATCTAATCGTGGAACATCCTGATTTATGCAAGCGATCAAACAGTTGCACTATAAATAGGCAGATGCAATTTTTCACTATTTAGCGATATGTTGAGGATTGTAGTATTTTTAAGTAATTGCACCCGCTACCTTCTGGTTTTTAAACAAAATTGATTGACATTTTTCTAATCATATCTCCTCGTTCTCATTCAGTTTGCTAATGACTTGCTTCCAGGGTTGTAATCGCTGCTGCATAATTCTAAAAAAAATTAAAATTAGTAAAACACATTTTCTAAGTTTGAAGTCTTACCTAAATCTTGAAATATCCTTATTATCCCTTTGTTACAAACTGCACAAATTTGCATTTTAGAGTACAACAACAATGATAAGAATAAACAACAATGTAAGGTTAGTATGATCAAAGCTGTGTTTAATTAACGTTTAACGGCAAACTTAAAGGACTTTCTAGTTGCGCATGTCGTAAATCCCGCAGTATGCGAATTTTGACCTTATAATAATCTTCAATTCTAATGTTTTTCACTTGCATACACATACATTCAGAATGACATTCCAGTTAGTATAAATCTGTTAAAACCAATGTTAAAACTCAACAAATGTCAATATTTAGTTACTCATTGTTACCAACTGTTAAATGTTAAAAGTTGCGTGGAATCAAGGATTTTATAATACGCAAATGACGTCATTTACGTTTTATAAAGTAAACTTTATGAAATCACTTTTGCAGCAAAATAGAAAAAAATTATTTAAGAATGTCTGCTGATACTTTTGATAGTAGCAATATTTTTTTATTATAAAAACACTTACATTCTAAAATAAACCAAAGCATTGTAACTAACAAGTATATTATCTACAAATTTGTGAAGTTTGAATAATAGGCTGAAGCAGTTCCAGGCATGGATATAGATGTAGATGGTACATCACGTGTTGCAACCGATGGCGCAGTATCAGTAGTTAAATTTAAGGGCATTTGGACAGCGTTAACTTGATAGGGAGGCCAATATGTGTTGAAATAGGACAGTTCTCTATGATCAGTAACTATCGTGGTCTGTGATAATAAGCTCATTACGGCTTTTTGCAAGACTTGCGTAATTAATTTATAATTTTGAGCTTTGACCCCACATATGCAGGGCTGTCATCCAAAACTTCGTTGCTGGTAGCACTTGCCAAAAAGTTTTTCAAACTTGCAAAAATTGTCTATGCTCAGTCGCATCTTTGTTTCTTTTTTGTTTGCCGTTCTTTAGTAATAAATGCCGTAGTAATTAAAGTATTGCTGCTATGCGTGGTGAATACACTTAGAATCTGTAAAATAATAATAATTGAATTTATTCTATTTTTAGTTTCTGTTTACAAAAGAAAAGTGGAAAAAAATTGCTAAAGAATTTGAAGAAAAATTGCAAATACCTAACTGGTAGTGCGATGGATCCGAATTTGGGCCCCACGACAAACTGGAGCCCAATACTATAATTATAAGCACATCTACAGCATTGTGTTAATGGCCTTGGTTAATTCCAATTACGAATTTATATATGTGGATGCAGGCAAAAATGGAAGAATTTCTGAAAGACATGAATGCAAAGAAAATTTAAATTTTGCATTAATTGGTGACAAAGCTTTTGCTTTCCAGAAACACATTTTGAAACCTTTTCCTCAAAAAAACCTTCCTTCAAATCAAGATTTCGTGTGCTACATACTGTTATAAACATGAAGCCATCAAATATACAATACGTTAAATTAGCGAGTTGTACTCTACAGAACTGTTTAATGAAGAGAAAAAACCAATACATAAGACCTACATCATTTGATTTGAAAAACAAGCAAACACACGATATGTCAAAAAATGCAGAATAGAAACAAAATGATGTTCAATTATGTCCTCTACAGTTTTCGGACAAAAGAGGTCAGTCACTTGCAAAAACAAATAGACAAGAATATATGACATATTTCACTGGCAATGAAAAAGTATCTTGGCAAGATTCAATGTTAAGAAAAGGAAAGGTCTAATTATTTTATCAGTTTATACAACTGTTTTTTTTAATTAAATTAAGTTTAAATTATGTACTTGTTTATTATTTACTTGACGATCCAAGTCTCCATCCAAACTCTCATCTATGCTCCCCAAGTCCTGGCTTTTTTGGTCCTGAAAATCTTGTGCATCCGTTTCTCGTTCTTTATTATTGCCGTTATCATCAAAGTTACTATGTTCATTATTCCTGTCTTCTGATAACACAGAAGGACTACGTATATTAGAGATACTGGAAATAGTTTGCTTTTAATCTTTTATAAACATTAATAACTCGTAACACCATAAATTAGGGGAATAAATGTCGTCACTTCTACCACCGCTTCTTATGGAACTCTCCACCTTGTCAAATCCTTTCCTGAAAGTACTTCTTAACAACTGAATTTTTTATTAACCATTTCTTCACCATTATTCATTTTATAGCTTTTGATTTTCCACAAATCAGGATTTTGCAGATAAACTTCTAAAGGGTGGTGTTTTTGAAAACGGGTTATGTGTTAATGGTTTTGGTATTAAAATGAAGTAAAGTGTAGAAGGTTTTCACCATAAAAACTCTCTCTTCGTTCGAATAAACTATTTTTAAATGAAACCTGAATTGTTATGACTTTTATTAATGATTGCCAAAACGTTCAGGAATGCAACGAATTACTGATTCATCTTGAACATAAAAAATTACTAATTTTTATTGATGAATTTTCAAAAAACTTTGTAATTTAGATGATTTCTGTTAGCAAGCGCTATGCACAATAGTTTTATCTGCGTTTTGATACCAAAACCATTTTTGTTACTAGAAAGAGCGAGCAAAAATTCGAAAAAATCCTGTTAACAATGCTAAATCCCTATGACCCGTTTTCAATAGCACCACCGTGTATAAATTCGGTAAAAAATTTTTTTACTCATTTTTGCCGCACTAGTTAAATTGTTATTAATTATTACAAAAAAAACGCCAAGTAAGCGTGTACCTTTATTAGTAAAAACAGTAACATGCAAGATGCGACTTGTTCTCGAACTTGCATGGCTCGTGGCATGGCACTTCAGTCCGCAATAAATGCACGGATTATCCTTCGCTTTTGCACGGCGCGTGCAAATGTGTCAAAAAATGTGATCGTCTATGCCTAGTTATTGAGTTGTTGTTGTTTTTGCTACAACTTGACTAGCATTTTCAGAACATCTACAATCTGCAAATTTATGATGTTTTTCCAAACGAATTAAACGCATATTCTAGAGTGGAATAGTCTTGTGGAGATTTTGTAAATATATATAGTTTAATACTAACATTAACTTATGGAGATCAATATTGTTCTATCATTGGATGATCAAGGAGCTCTCAAATAGAGACGCTTTTCCTAACCAAAACCTATTGATAGAAAGTTATCATATTAGAAAAAATTTCCTCTCGATTACTCTATATTTGTGCTTTTTTTCCTTATAGGAGAGGCTGGAGGTAATTAAACCATTGCTATAATGTCGTGATTGCGTGTAAATGTTTGCGTTTGTTTATATTTTTAAACTAATTTTATAATTACGGCTTGAAGAAGCCCCCACATAGAAGGTGAAACGTTGCCCGATATTATAGTAGTGATTTAATTACCCCCAACTTCTCCTATAAAGAAAAAAAGCACAAAAATTATCATACCAGGTTTCAAGCTCTTTCACTGATCTTTGTAATCAGATCCACGTCTCTGTAGTTCTGCAATCAGTTTATCTATAATAATAATATTATACATGATAACTCTAAATCTGTCTCTGTTGAAGAGTTTGGTTTTGTTTTCCTTTAGATTATATGTCAAACAGGATTTTTCGCTTACATTTCCTTTGCATGTTATACGCATAGCTATTTTTTAATAGCTTACGACTTATAAAGATTGAAAGTATTGGATTTTCGTAAGTCGTTATTGACCGATTAAAGAGATTGTTTTACTTTGTTTAACCTTTCTAAGATTCCTTCCAGTAAAAAGTCAACTAATTTCCATCAAGTCTAATAAATTTAGAAGACCTGAACCTTTTAAGCTGCGTCCACACTATGCCGAATGATGCCAATCTGCCTGTGCCGGGAGGCATGTTTGGTTCAGCCCATTTGGCTTGACATGACGTCCATATTGAAAATGTACTGTGGACGTCCCAATCGGCTACCGCGCGGTTTAGTTAGTAAAATGCTGGATGACGTAGACGTTGCGTTAGTAGCTTTTGCTGCAATTATAATTGGCTCCGCTGTTTTTCAGCGTCGATGCCGCCGCTTTCGACGATTTTGAGTTTGCTTCACCATCATGAACGGTCGAAGGAGATATAGGGCTAGCGATTTTATAAAAGACATATTTTAAGATGAGGCTGACGTGCTAAATTTGGAGTACCGGATTGACGTAGGATTCACCAAATTCTTCAGGATGAATAGGAGTGATTTTGAGTCGCTACTGAGGATTATGACAGTATTTTCTGATTTTCTCGATTTTCTACTACCTTACGGACAAAAATTTTCCTTTTGTGTAAGCAACCAAGAATACGTGCTTGTTTTGGATAACTAATTTATGGTTGACACCTTTTGTTAGTGTGAACGATGGCTTAAAAGGCGTGTTCTTTTGTCTGAAGTGGGATTTTTCGTAAACGTGCTTGAACGAATATCTTCCTCTTCCTACTTCTACTGTTGGCGCTGATGTATGTTGAAATTTTAAAATAAAGTTCGGGGTTGTTTTAAGGCATTGTTAGGATTACCTAAAACGAATGCACCTACGAACGATGTCCTATTAAACCAGGGAAAAGGTCTTCAAAGTCTTAAGCGTCGTAAGTGTCTACATTTTCAGTCATACTAAATTTTTGGATTTTCTTGTGACCGCCATGTTGTTCTCTCCACCTTTTTTTAGAACTATGCTTGGATTATAAATTTGGGAGAACAAAATTGTGCACAATTTTGGGTTCTTGCATTTTTTGTGTACGATCAATACTTTCTGTTCTGTGCGTAAAAGTTGGGGCTTGATTTGAAATTTTCAACAAAATCAAAATTTCATTAGAACATCTGCAGACTCACAAAACATTACACTTAAAAAAAAATATTACTAAATTATTTGATTGAGAAATTTGTTTTAATCCGCAAAGAAATTCTGATTTTGTTGAAAATTGAAAATCAAACCCCAACTTTCACGCACTATAGAGCGGAAAGTATTTGTCGCAGACGAAAAATGCAAGTACCCAAAATTGTGGTCAATTTTGTTTTCTACATATTTTACTTAAATTTATTTTCAATAGGCCGGCATTTATGGCATAACAATTATGGTTGGCTACCTATAGAAGAATCTCTACTTTGCTACAAACCGAGGCCTCACCATTGGTTCCTGAGACTTGGCCGATAACCATCAAGCTGCTGCCGAAGTCAACTAAAACTTGGCCTTAACAGTTGCTGTTGCTCTATACATCCATCACGTATTGGACTACGACTTCCTTCTACACTTTTTTATCACAAACCTGTTGAATAGCTCTGCAAGAATTCAGATAAGTGGTCTCTATTGTTTTACCTGTCACATGTTAATAGTTTAATTAATCAATTTTTTCAATGGTATATCCGTGTTTGTATCTGCGGTTCGTCATTGAATTGCCATCCTAATTATTGCGCTATTAGACTATTGGTTACTGTAAATTTTTGGAAAAGACCTTTCAAAGAAAATACTAATCATTACTTGCGCTTGGTCTTATAAAGTAGAATTACAGTCGAACGTTCGGTACGCTTTTATATATTAAAGGTTGCATTAATTAAGTAAGGTGACGTGCATGTTACTTCGTCACATAGATATTCCATTATCTAAATAATTATTATTTGTGGTGTTCCTATTAACTTTTCCTACGACGGCAGTTCGGTGATCCGAACTCATAATACGTGCTTGTTTATAGGTTCAAGATTATATATACGAGGATATATTGAAAAATTCTTACCCTACTATAAAACCAAACAAAATTTCAATGTCAAAATATTTTATTACTCAACATATTCTCCTCTTAATTGGATACATTTATTACAGCGAACCTGCAACGTCTCTAGACCTTTCAAAAAAAATTTTTCTTCTTGCTCTGCAAACCAGACCTCCACAGCTTCTATTACCTCCTTGTTGGAAGAAAATGTACGACCTTTTAAACTTTTTTTCCGTTGAGGAAAGAGGTGATAGTCGGACAGAGCCAAATCGGGTGAATAAGGAGGGTGTACTAGTAATTCAAACCCTAAATCACGAATTTTTTGCATGTCAACATGAGATTTGTGTGCAAGGGCGTTGTCCTGCAAAAATAAAACACCTTTGGATAGCTTTCCGCGTCTTTTCTCTTTAATATTTTCCCGTAGAGTGGTCAGTAATGTCGAATAGTAATCCAGTTATTGTTCTATCTTTATCCAAAAAATCAATCATGATTACTCCATGGCAATCCCAAAAAACTGAAGCAAGAACTTTTCCAGCAGATTTTTGGACACGAAACTTCTTAGGTCTTGGAGAACCAGAGTGTCGGCATTCCATCGATTGTTACTTTGTTTCTGGATCGTAGAAATGTACCCAAGTCTCATCAATAGTAACAATTCGGTTTAAGAAGTCTACATCGTTTTCAAATCGAGCACAGATCGAACGCGATGCTTCTACCCTTGCACGCTTTTGGTCAACATTCAATCATTTGGGGATCCATTTTGCAGCAATTTTTCTCATGTCCAAATTGACGTGAACCATATGATGAACGCGTTTGTATGAAATATTTAATTCAGATATTCGTTTTACCCCAATTCGACGGTCTGATAAAATCATGTCATGAACTGCATCGATATTTTCGGAGACTGACACCGAAACTGGCTTTCCCGATCGGTCGTCATCTTTAATGGAAAATTTACCTCTTTTGAAGCTTGCATTCCAATTTTTGACGGTCGCATACAAAGGAAATTGATCACCAAGGGTATTAAGCATATCTTTGTAAATCTGCTTACCTCTTAACCCTTTTAAATACAGGTACTTGATGATGGCTCGATACTCCAATTTTTCGATTTTCACAATTTTGGTGGACATCTTTTTTTATTTAATTTATTGCGTGACTCTGGTTTACTTTTTTGACGTCAAACTTTACACTGACACTTTTAATAAGTTATTGTTCGTTGTTATGATAACGCAACATTTTGTTTATGCAAGGAACTGGTCTAAGCTAAGTAGATATCAATACATCTTCGTATTGTGTTATATTTATTCCTTTGTGATCAATTTTTCTATTATGTACTCTTGTCTAGTAAGTCCTTAACAACAACAATAATAAGCTTGTCTTATCTACAAGTTGTTTTCTTTCATGTTTGGAGTACTCATCATTTGTATTTGTAATATCTCGTAAGTACCCCACAAACCCCTCTGCAACTGGAGAAGCTGCCGGCAGGGTTTTCACCACTGTGTTCTAACCTTTTAGCTGAAAACAACTATAATGAGATGATTCAAACAAAAATTAAAAAAAAAACACAAGTTTTGAGAACCCATTCCAGCCAATGAAAGCCTTGCTGTCACTCTACCCTTTCTTACTACAGGCGATTCTTATCATTCTCTGATGTACGCCATGAAGATATCCAAACAAGCTATTTCCGTTTTTGTGCCAGAAGTTTTCGACGAAATTGTTCATGCCTGTCAAGACTACGTTAAGGTAAACAAAATTTAATTTACAATTTTTATATAAATAAGTTTTATTTAAATACAAGTGCAAATATAAAATTAAAACAACTAGTAAGCCTTTTAGAGGTATAAAAAGGAAAGCTTCTTAGAGTTCTTAAAAGGAGAGTTGGAATCAATACAATTAGACAAAACAGATATGAGGGATTGGGATTGGCGAGTTGATGACTGCAAAAATTCTGGTGACTGCACCGTAGGATAAACCCACACCAGGTGGTGCGGGCGATTGATAATGATTAGCGGTGAAGGGTGTTTTCAAGTTTGAGATCGGTTGCTCGTACATTCCCATTTCGGCGTCAAATAATATTTGGGTGAAACCTTGATGTACACAAAATCTTGACCGCGTTGGAAGCCGCGTACCTTAATTGCTATCTGTTCGCAATACAGAGAATGTTTGTGTTTGATGTCCGCTCTTTTTGACTGAATGGATCCCATAAGATTCACGGTTTTGTCAAAGATAGGTGCGCTAGAACAACTAGGATTAGCCATAACTGCACGTTCTGCGGATTTGGTCTTAGGTGCCTTTGGAAATTTAAACTGTTTGGTTTTGGTCACTTTTGAAAGAGTGTTTGAGGGAGAAGGTGTTGATGCCTGTTCCTCTCGAGAGCTTTCGGATTGAATAAAAACTTGGTTTTCACTTTGTTCTTCATTCCCAATGTCTTCTTCTTGACTACCTTTTTGTACTTCCTAGCTAGCTGAATCCTATAAAAAATATTTACTATTAAAATATAGTTTACATTGTTGTATAATAATAATTTTTATTTTATTGCCTTACTAATGTTGTTAATATTCTATTTTTTCAGATGCCACAGAGAAAAGAAGAGTGAGAGGCATCGTTCAACAGTTTGAGAAAAAGTGCCATCGACGGCAAACATATCGCGCTGAAAGCTCCTGTTTATTCAGGTTCAGAATTCTTTAATTATAAGGATTTGTTAGCATCATTTTGCTAGCGGTTGTAGATGCCAATTATAACTTCATATACGTAAATGTGGGATGCCAAGAAAGAATTTCCGATGTAGGTGTTTTTAACAATCTATTTTTCAAAAAAGAACTCTAAATTTATCTCTCTCGCGGGTCTTGCCAGGGAGAACCACCATGACGTCGTTTGTGTTACATACGTGTTCCTTTGCAACTACGGAACATCCCAGAAATTCTCCAAAAAAATACTGTTTCCGCTCAAGCAATCAGAGATTAATTCAATATTGAACGAGCTCGGTACATTTTAATTAAATTTAAGGTTTCCTCGTCCGTCCAGGCCGTAGCGCAACTCAAAACTAAGGTTAAATCCCCCTTAGGCCGACTAAAAGTCGAGCGGCACACTACGTACATTATGTACTTTGTTTTAGTTTGGTTCGGCTTTCTTTGATTCGGACCGAGTTATTTCGGAATATATTCGGCATGATTTGGGTCGGTTTAGACTTTGCCGGGCAGCACAAGCCGACCGACATCATTCGGCATAGTGTGGACGCAGCTGAGTACGCTTTTTATTTAAATCTTTGGAAATTATCTGAAGAGCTGCTATAATTTTATTCCAGGAAGAACATAGACTCGGCAGGTGTCAGTTATTATCTGAAAAGCACCCTATAAAGTTTGGTTTCAATTTTGACAACAAAATCTCCCATTCGTATTGATGCAAAATGATTTCAAAATACCGAATAAAATATAGCATGTTACAACAACATGATTCAGGGAATGAGCCAAACAAAGAACTAATTCTATCAGAAGGTTCAGTAGTATTACTCTTTCTTAAAGGCTAAAATATACACAACATATTGCTAGCATTGACCGCCCCGCCAATAGGATACATCCAGTCATGTCTTTTCAATATTTCTAACACGATTTTAGCCAGAACTTCTGCTTTATAGCCATAATTTCAAATGATTTTCAAAAATTGTTCAACAGGCCAAAAAATATATCTTCCTATCTATAAAAATTAATCTATGTGAGAAATGTCTAAAGTATAGACCAGAGAGATTGAAAAATATTTGGCATATCTTATCTCAGTCACGATTGTATTTATAACCTTTTCTACCATGATATTTATTATGTTCCACTAGTAGACCAGGAACCAGCAGGAAAATTGTCATATAATTTGCCCCACGTCAAGGCTCTGGGGAATTTAGCCAGTAATATTTCTTACAGAAAAATCACCTTTCTTTTGGGGCAAATTTTAGAACGTGTCAAAAAATTCATGTTTTTGGTGAATATTGATACATATATTATATATTAGCAACTTGTCGACAGGTATGTCAAGCAGTTACATAGTCGATTCTTCAATAATTATAGCCAACATAACAGTTGGCAAGTAAAAAAATTTTGAATCGCCTGCAGTAAAGTACGCAAGAGGTTGTACAATAGCAAACAAACACTGAGAATCACCCGACAGCTGTTTCGTCCTTTGAGACTCATCAGGAGTGAGAGAACGAGTCGACACTAGATGTCGAAAAACTTATCGTTTAAATATTGTAATCCCTCCAGTAGGGCATATAGTCGACAGCGCGCGTTTGTACAATAGTAAACTTACACTCGAGTTCTCTCACTCCCGATGAGTCCCAAAAGGATGAAACAGCTGTCGGGTGATTCTCAGTGTTTGTTTGCTATTGTACAACCTCTTGCGTACTTTACTGCAGGCGATTCGAAATTTTTATACTTGCCAACTGTTATGTTGGCTATAATTATTAAAGAATCAACTATGTAACTGCTTTACATACCTGTCGACAAGTTGCTAACATTTACGTACGTGAACGCTTTCACGAGTCGACACTAGATGTCGAAAAACTTATCGTTTATATATTATATATATAGCATATATATATATATATATATATATATATATATATAAATCAGGAGATAGCCAAAGTACGGAACCGCAATATGCCACACCGGTACGACGACGGCAAATGTCCGCCATACTTGTCAAAACGTGTCATTCTCTTAACATATTGTGGACATTTGTAGTCCCAGTATCTGTATGCCATAACGCGTTTCCATATTTTGGCTAGCTCCTGATTAATATAATATAATGTATTTTTTTTCACGTTCAATACTTTGCCTCAAGAGGAAGATGACACCTGATGATCGCCATACTTTCATTTTTGTGCAAGAAATATTACTGGCTAAGTAAAATGTGTGTCTTACAACATCTCGTGTAAAACATTGACACGTGTAAATAGTATAAACTAAGAAAAACGCCAACAGTTAACTGTAACGACACTGTAACGATACACATGTCGTTACAGTTAACTGTTGGCATTTTTCTTAGTTTATTACTGGCTAACTTTTCTTAGAGCCTTGACGTGAAGAAAATCATACGACGACTTTTTTGCTAGTTTTCGGTCTATAGGACTAGAACCCTATGGCAAAATCATATTAACCGCTTAGAACCCACCTATAAATGTTAGGATTACGCTCTACTACGGACCTTTGTCACTTATAAAACCGTAATCTTAAACTCCGTTTCTTATCCCTTAGGGAGCAAGACCGGTCAGAAGTTGCTCTAACTACAAGATTAATTATGGTCTTTAATAACCGCTGCTGAAGCACGATCTGACTAATCTGTTTTTAGTAATCCAATAGCATCGTCTAATGGAAACAACACTCCGCACCACTAGCACCGGGACACCGTAATTACCGATTCGCCGTCCGTACGCAAGAAACAACAAACCGGGGAGTAAGTCACGGCTGTGTCTCCATCAACGCCACATTTGATCGGGAACTTTCGAACGTACAAACTGTATTTCTACATTTCTCTGAAATTTTGCATTTTTAATAATAATTATTACAATTTACAAACAAATAAATTTAACACGATTTTCTTTAAATCGAAATATGTTGCTATACGTAATGTACTTATGCTTATGTAAAATTCAATGTTTTGAGGTTTACTTTAAAGCGGATATTATGTTGAAATTTTGATTTCAAGCGAGCGCGGATTTTAAATTCAATAATAACTCAATGTTTTTTGTATATTATTACTTCGAGGCTTTGACATAATTTTTGTACCGACTAAAACATGTTCTATTAAAACTAGAATTTCAAAACTGGCATTTTCTCTTAATTATAACAATTTTCTTTTTTAAAATTGTGGTCCTAAAGTCGAATAGTTTATTCAACATCTATTACGTTACTTTCAATTTATGCAACACAAATTTTTTAATAGTAATTTACTGACAACGGAACCGACAGATTTCAGAAAACAGAAGTGTCACCACAACTTAAACCAAAAGATTAAATGAAAAATAATTTCAAAAATTGGATGGGTTACAACGTAAATTAGAAGAATGTTCGGCATACAAAAATACCGTAAAACGTAATACTGAAAATTTCTTCAAAATCAATAGCTAACATAAAATTATTCGAAAGATGTTTTGTATAGCGTTTTATTAAAAATTTTACAAACACAAGTTAGATAAATTGCTTGCGTTAAAATATATGAAGGTTAAGCATAATGAAAATTAATTAAATTTGTGTTTTATTTAAACAGCAACAAGAAAGAATAATGTATTCGTTTTCGTTTTCAACTTCCAATTGAAAGTTCATTTTAATTCGCGTCCTTTCGACAACGTAATAATATTTTTTTTCTTTTTCTAACAAACGTTAATTTATATAAATGGGGTTTATGGAGCTAAACATATTAAATTTTGCTGTGAATACATTTTTCAGCTTAAAAATATATTACTTTTACCGTTCAAGTCGTTTTAAGTCGATTTTGTTGTTAACCTAAAATTGTAAACGTTTACCCATCAAGATAATTGATAAACAGGACATTGCATAGTGCGATGTGCGTTTTTTCAAATGTGTTTAAACTAAATAAATGAAGCTTTTGTCCATTCAAAGCCAAAATGGTGACCCCGACGTGCCACACATTTAGTAGATTTTAGTATTTATAAAAAAATCTTAACAGTGTTCGAAGTACCTATCCTTATCTTATTCAAGGAACAAAACATTGTCATTTTTTTGCATTAAAAAAACATCTACAATTTCAGCATGAAGATACCAATAACAAAATGTATTAATAAACATTATCCCATAAAACGTATTTTTAAAAACTCATTACTTATAATAGATCATAAAATTAACAATTTTGTTTAAGTCTATAAAATCCAACTTTTATAGATCAAATCTTGCAGTTTAACGATAAAATCAAAAATTAATTAAAAACTTCTGATGCAACTGCGATTTTTCGTAATTCGTATTTACGATGTTTATAAAAGTTGATAAAACTATCAGAATGTTTAATAGCGTTGAGGTTGAAATTTTTCGATTAGAATATTAATTAAAATTATCTTGTTCTTATTTTTCAACTAATTTCTACGTAATCTGTCCATTATGCCAAAGATGTAACAACTTGTAATTGAAACCATTGCTTTGCAACCCTTCCTCTTTATGTCGAAGTTTAGTTTATATGCACAATAACTTCTTAATCATTCGGTCACAATACAAGTACGGAATTTAACACAGAATTGGAACAGTTGTAGCTTTTATCAGCTTTTGTAAGGAATGAAATACATACTTGGTGTAATTTTAACAATTACACAAGTTAATTAAACTATTATTCTTACTGAATGTTACTTGTGAAATTTTAGTCATTTTAAATGCGATAGTTAGGAAAATATAATTAATATTTGAGTAGATAATTTGTAGATTTGAGTAACGCAATCAGTTTTTTTAGTATTTTTTTAAATTGTTTTGTGATTTTGCAGTTTTTGTAAATAACTGAAAATTCAAATAACATAATAATTTACGAAAACCACAAAAGCTATTGAATGAATAACGTTGTTTCTGTATAATCCATTCAATATACACAAACTTTTCTCAAAATCTAGAAAAAATTAAGGAATTAATCAAATTTGGAATTTAGATAGTATGAAGCAAACTTCCTCTACGGAAAGTGACCTGTGGTTACCCGTGGACACCTGTATTTACATAAGTTTTTATTTTCTTAATATAACTTTTTAAAAATGAAAATGCAAACAAAAATTTTTTTCCTTAAGTAAAACTTATTGACATTCTTTTATTATATCTTGTAATCCGCCAGTAAAGGTCTGACTCTTTCTTTATTATTTTGTGAGTGCCGCAGCTACAAAAATAGAAATTAAACGTAAGCTGTCAAACAGTGCCAACGTAAACGTGCCTTCAGCAATTCAATTATGTGCTTTAGATTTTTTAATTCGCTACTAACTTATATTGAGCTGTACGCTTTTAAAGATTTGTGTTTGTCTTATGCTTTCAGCAAACCTTTTTGTACTAGTACTCTAAATTAAAATCATTTGGGTAAACCACCCACTTGCTGGCTTCTTTTATCGGCACACGAATACAAATGGATCCATTCATAATTTGTTGTCTCTGATTAATTTCAAACTAATGTAAAGATATAATTTTATATTGAAATTCTGTCCACTTACACGATTCAAATTTGAACTCTTGCTACTGTAGATTAAACACGAATGTTTGCATTAAACCACTGGCGTACTGTCACATATACATTTAACCACGCGAATTAAACAGTGCCGTACTGTTTATAATCTGATTTAAATTTGTCTGATAATTTTGAACTAATGTGTGATATGATTACTGTGATAACTATAACTTGTCTCCTATCTTTAATGATCGATTGAATATAGTGTGATTAATCGTGATTTGCGTTTTCCTACTGTAATCCTAATTTTTTACGGTTGCTAATTCTGTGCGGTGCAGACTTGTTGCTAGCAATTAGTTTGTTGTTAGCTCTCTCTCGTCGGCTATTGGAACTTGGCGCCCTTTATATTTTGTTAATGTTTTAATGTTTTGCATGTATTTTAATGTCTACATTACTGCCCTTTACTACTGTCTAATTAACACTATTTTACTATAATATGTACACGTTTTGATATCTAATACCTAAGCAGAAAATGCCTCTTATAAAAGAGTTTGCCTCTGCAAATTTTGCAAAGCCGTTTTGCGTGCGACCTAAATAAGTATGAAAAGCTATAAAAGACTATTATTGCAAATGTACATATTTTAAAACTTAAAAATTCAATTGTTAGCGTAATTTAAATGTTGGTGGCAAAATATATGTCGCCACAGTTAGCTCACGGACCAGTAGTAAAAAATTCACTGCGATGCAGGCTCTTGCTGGGTTTTATTGACGTTGATTTGGTGTTTTCAATGGTGTTGAGCCATCTAGTAAACTAATCGAAGATGTTGGCGTAACTGTGTTCTGGTGAGTTGGTTGTTGGTGCGATCTTGTATGTTGCTGCTGTGTGTGTTGACGTGTTGAGTTGTTGGCGTTGGTTTAGAGGAGGATTGTGTGAGTGTGTGTGCTGTAGTCAAAGCGTTAAGGCGTTGCAACTGGGCATAATAGGTTTTGTGAGGTGGGACCGACTTGTGCTTGTACCTGTATTCAACAGGCAGAACCTCAAGACTTTGGGCCGACAATTCCAGGACAAATGCATGAGCGAGCATTGTGCTTCAGCGCGTTCTATTTGTAACTGGATGGATGTCGAAACCGGGCGTCGCAAGCTTTGCAAGTGTGTAGGCAAGCATGTGACTCTAGCGGTGATAAACGTCGTGGATTTGGGCCTCTGGGTTTTGTGTTGTGTATGCGGTGTAATCATTGACGGCTATGCCGTAAGAAGACGTAGGGGCATCTTGAACTGATGGTCTTCTAAAACAGCGATTTACTCGTTAAGTACGGGGAGTGAAATGATGTCGTCTGAGACTGCAGCAGGGTCGATTTGGTAGATCGCGATTTATTGTGGCGGTGGTTGTTTGTTGGTCATTGTTTGGGTGATGGAGTTGATGAAACGGCTTTGTTGCGTTGTCCATCGCCCAAAGCGATGAATGCGTTACATGGCAGGCAAAGCGTTGACGTGCACAATAATGGTAGGCGTAGTGTAATCAATCATGGCTATGCCGTGCTTGAAATGGATGTTGCGGCAAATGTATGTAGAAACGTTAAACGGTTGCAGGGGCCGGGAAGAGCAAGCAAGAAAAAAAATTATCTATACTTGTGTTTTGGTTGGCGGCTGTGCTACCCAAATGCAGCTTTAATGGCGGCGACGTTGTCTATTTTCTCATCGTGTCGAAGGTCGGGTTGTCATCACTTTGGCTTTATGTGAAATGAAACTGTTCTATATAACAGTATTTTAATAAGATATTTATATTTTTTGATATCTGATATCTCGACAGAAAATGCGTATTCAAGAGCAGTTTTCCTCTGCAAATCTTGCAAACCCGTTTCGCCTGCGGCCTAGAAAAATATGAAAAGGTATAAAATGGACATATAGTGAAATTTAAGAATTTAATAGTTAGCGTAATTTAAATGTTGCTGGCAAAATATATGTCGCATAGTACTATTAACTATAAATTAATTTTTATGTAGATACTGTTGGAGCATACTTTGACAACTCGATTCGTCCCAGAAAGATGATGCATGGACACGTATGTTTACATAAGCCAAAAATAAGTGTAATTATACCATAATAAACGACAAGCGGTAAACAAAGACATGATTAAAAACAAAAAGAAAATACTACTTGTACAAGTATCATATAAATTGGTTTTATACAGAGTGTTTTTGACTATATGTACTAAGCATTTTTCTCGAAATCATTACGTTTTAGAAAATTAGGAAAAAACTAGTATGCCACATTTAATGGTAGTAGGGAATTTTCGAAATTAACTAAAAATAGACATACAAATTTCTATTTATGGATGATATTAATATTGAGCGAGTGTAGTCAATATTATCACGTAGTTGATAGTACATTTCTTAGGTTATAATTATATCATCATAATGCAGAGTTCTTCGCCGCCACGTGTTATTTTATTTTTTTATTTCTGTGCATAGTAAAAATAATAATTAAATTAAATTCCATTGCCGTTCCAGCCCAGAACACTCATTATGTACAATTTATTAATAATTTGAAACGGTATTTGTCAAATTATATTTAGTAATTACTTTTTTTAATTAAAACTGCTTATGCGGGAAATTTATCTTCCTGAACTCGTTAGGTAAATAACTATAACTAACAACCGACTTAATAATAGTTTGTACAACCAAGCTTGTATTCTAAATTAGTCATTGTTTTACATTGCAATGATATCAATTTGTAGCCGAAAATGTTGTTATTATATTAAAATTAAAACGATAAAAGATAAAAATGTATATTACACGGATACTAACTATATGTTATAATTTTAGTTTTTATATATTTATTATTAAGTAAGTTTTATATTTTATTGTTATGCACCTTACGAAATTAACACATTTTAGATAAAATTATGCGAAACAACGCCAATATAATTAAAAACTAAACTAAAAATTTTTCTAAATTTTGACATGTACAGTGACATTTTTCATAATCAATGTAGGTTTTGAAACCATCTACTAGTATTAGTAACTAGTTACGAAAAGTATACTTAACTTTTAAGAGAGAATTTTAGGTGTTTTTTTTGCAAAAACGAGTGAAATTTGACCTATAAATTTAATTAAACAAATTTTGATTACTCAAAATCGACTTGAATAATTTTCTAAAAAGTTGGTACGCACTCAACAAATTATGTTGCCAACAATATGAAGTTACCGGTTTTCCTTGCCATAATTTTTGGTAAAATAGCTGTAAGGTAATTTTCCTTTCAAAGTACAATTAAAGTATCTAATAAGTGTAGATGCGAGAAAGTTAATCGGGTCACTAAAAATATGAATATTTGACTAGAATTTACATATTAATATAAAGTTCCCGAGTTTGTTGTCATTAGTTAATTTTATTATAATTTCGTGTAACGGACAAGTATATCCACTAGTGTATATTTAGACTTGTGTTCAAATGAAACAAACATATTAACAACTAACAGTGACATCCAGTTGATTAATTTCATGTTTGATAGATTTCACAACAGATCACTCAATCTCAGTTATTGAGCAAACGCTTTACTAAGTGACGTTTACATTTTTGTATTTGTTTAACAATCACATATTTTCAATTAATGAATTGCTTCTTCAAATATTTATTAAAAAAATTATTCTTTGTATAACTAACGAGGCTAATTCTGTTATTTTTAGTTTATTTTTATGTATCAAGATAACTTCTTTAAGATAAGTAGTGATCTTTTATTATTTAAATTATTCGTTATTTGTCAATCTTGAATATTCGTTCCATTGAATGGATGAAACTACCTAGTCAAAATGCATTAGTGGTTTGGAAAAATAGGTTGTTGAATTGAAGTTGATTATGCTGTACATTTTTATGTGAGACTAGTCAGTTTAGCAGTTTAGGTAAGGTTTCCACTCACCCAGATATCACTCATTTGACCTTAAAATCAAACAAGGATTTATATGAATATTTCAATTTTTTAACAATTAGTAAACAAATTTGAAACGACATTTAGACGCAGTTTTAGCGCAAGGACAATTTGACATAAATTTTTTTGGCACACAGCGTTTGGGCGTGAATACTATCAGCACAAGCTACCATAGTTTAATATAGTATGTGTATTCACAATCTTTAAATATGTATGAAACAAAACTTGATGCTTATATTTAATAGCACTGAAGGTAATATATTGTGATGGATTAAGCTATAAAGAAAATATTAGTTGCAAACTCGAGCAATGAGAAACTCTTTATTTATGTTTAAAATTGTTCTCCAATCTCAAAGCTTGACTCTTTTCATTCAATATTTAGATTGCTTTAAATCTAACTAATTTATTTTTATAATGAAAATTATTTTTATAATGGAACAAACAGTTAATAAAGTAATAAACTTAAAAATTTAAATATTTGCGTATGTAGTGTGCATGCATAAACAAACAAAAAAAGTTTTTATATAAACCGACAATTTGTTTCAATGAAGTCATCGCTGCTGTGTTGTTATCATAGATTTTTTATTAAATTTGTTAAGTGCACTAATCCTTAATTTATTGCAGAATTTTTTTTTATATCACTGGCATATTTAATAAATGTGTAATTTTTATCTTCAATGTAAATTTTGACTATTAAACTTTGAAATCAAAATGAAGAACGGTAATGCTGAATTCCTAAATGTTTTATTGTCAGTTGTAGGCTTTTCCTCTTCTACCTTTTACACCTACTACGTCTAGTATTATTTTTTTATATGTTTTTATCTCACTTATAGTTTACATCCTTTCATTTCAACACATAAGGATTCTCTGTAACCTTTTACATTTTAACTTCGTACAACACAAATTTAACCTTCATCAAAATAACGACTCTTTGAACGCAAAACATTTTTTTTGATCCGAAAACACTTTTTATAGTCAATGTCAAATCCGCATTTTTTTATTACCGCCACACATAAAACTTATCTAGTTAAACAAAAAATATTCGTGTTTGCACAAACAAAATTATTTTCTAAAGAAAAATAGAGATTGAATTTTTGAAATTTTTAAAATTATAAATAATTTATACTTTACATCGCATTTAAATGAAAACACCTATCATAAATCTTTGTGATTATTTTCAATTTAAATAAAATTTTACTTATTTAAAAATTAATTTTTAACTGCAATATAATAAAATGGGCTTACTCCTCAGGAAACGTCTTTTGATAAATGATTAAAAAAAAAGCCATTGTCTTTTAATTCAGTATTGCATGACCTTTGTTCTTAACAACCGGGGGTTCATGAAATACTACTACTGCCTGCCAACAAAAGACAAAAATGCCATAATTGACCGATTAATCAATAAACCACCGATTTTGAACCAATCGTTTTTTTATAAAGTGAAGTTAGTAGTTTTACAAAAATTGAATAAACTTGATATAAATTGACACATACAGTCCTCAAGCATTTTATTGATAATACATTTTTATTAATGAATGCAACATTTTCATCTAATTCTCTTCATATTCTTTGAATGAAGAATACTAAGATAAGTACGAGGGGCACTAGAAATGAAATCTACCTAGCCATGAAACAAAATACATACGATTTTTTGTTTTCTTTAATACTGGGTACAAGGGGTACTAGAAAAGAAATTCTACCTAACCATAAAACAAAAAACACACGACTTTTTTGAGAATTTATGCCATTTGTTTTCCAGTGAGTTTATGCCCTTGTAAAAAAAAAGTTCATCTTAGTCTTCAAAAAGTCTTCCACCGCGGCTTTTAGAGCATCATGAGAAGCAAAACGATCTGTTGCTATGCTGCTGCTGCTGCTTGTGCTGTTGATGATGCTGCTGCTGTCTGGAGATGTTTTTCAATAGTTTAAATAGATAGAAGTCAGGTATATATTCGATGAGGAGAATGCCGTTAACCTCCCAAAAATAATTAATTTTTTTTTTTGAAAAAAGTATTTTTTAAAAACTTTTTGTTTTTGTTGATTTGATTTCACTGCCCCAGTGATGTACCTAAGTATCATCATCTGTCATAATTCGCTCCAAAAAGGTTATAATCTCTATATAAAATTTCCAACATTTTATTATGTAATATGATGGGGTATCATTTCCATAAACGCCAACCATTCTCTCACGGATAGTTTTTAGCTGATGACCCTTTTTTTGTTAAAAATTTTATAACGCTGCGATTCTCTAACTTTAAATTATTTATTTTTCTGGACAACGAAACTTGTAAAATGAAAACTAATCTGTTGAAACTTTTTACGTAGGATTAGACTATTTGACAATTTAAGCTCGGACTGTGTCAATTGTTTTTTTATAGCTAGGTAGATTTCTTTTCTAGTGCCCCTCGTATTTATTACTTTTCTCTTTAATTATCTTAGTTTTGTTTTCAAAATTACTTTACTTTCACTAAACGGTGGTCACTTCCTGTATTGAATGAGTTGAGTCTTGTATTTAACATTGAATTGAAAGAATTTTTTGTCAGTTTATTAGGAATTTATCTTTATTTTTCTCTGCAGTTTCTTTTCAAGGAGGTGTAATTGTTGGTTTTCTAACAAATCAGCTCCCACATTTCTTCAGGGATGTTTGTTTTTTAATTTTTGTGTATATGTCGTCTTTTATTATTTATGTCCCTTCTGACTTTTGTAATATCCTCATAGAATATTTTATTTGGCACATCCTTATAAGTCGATGTGAGTGATTTTTGTACTAGAAAGCCAACACCACGCCGACTTTTCTCCTTTCTGTCCCTGATAGAACAATGCTTTTTAGAGTGCTGCTGGACCAATTATATTTATTTAATCTTTCGGCCTTTGTTTTTAGGTCAAATAGCTGTAAATCTGTTAACGTTAAAATTTACTACTTTATGTTTAGTCAGTATTGTACCTCCACCAAAATATCTGAAGTTGGCTAAAGATTTATGTTGGATTTTGAGTTTATAGTAAATAGTTTAGTTTAGATATCTGACATTTTACTTCTAAAAAGTAGTGTTGGCTAGTTGGTAATTAAAGGTAGAAGGATTTAATTGGAAAATAGATTTTAGAGTTTACCTCCCGGTAACAAAAAATAAAGATAACTACGATCACGCATAAAACAAGGTTTTTAAATATTGTATTGTAATGTAAGTGTTATGTATGGTGCCCCAAAAAGATCATTCTAGACATGTATAGTGTGGTGACAAAACCGTGTGCAATAGTGGATTGGTTCGTCTTGGCAAAGGTAATACAAATTAAAAATTGCGTTTTTTTGACTATTTAAGGAGTTGTGTAAAGTAAATGGTTATTTTTAGTTAAAGGTCGATGACTTTAAATATGGAAATTATGAAATTTTATGCTCTTTTATTATTATTTTTAATTTTTAACATTTGTAACGCTTCTTGATGGGTTTTCTACAATAAACTCTGTATTGATATTCTTTGTATTACCAGATAATTAATCAGTTCAATGACAGTAAATGCCATAGTAAAAGTTTGATGTTAAGTCGAGGAGAGAGATAAGCTTCACTTGCCCCAAACCACGTAAAACAATAAAGAAAACCAACTGCTGTTGGCAGGCGTATTAAACCTCTCCCTTTCTGATGCATACTACCCAATGTTTGTTAACCCGAAAATATCAAATAATTTGACGGTAAAGGTGTACCAACGACTCCACTTGCAATAAACCAAGATAAGACAATTAAGTGAACTAACGGTTATTACCAGGCAATTTAAAATACTTACATCCGAGTCAAACTAAATCAATATATAAAAAAACGACATCGGTAAGAAGCGTTTATGCAGAAGCGTTCCCTCTTTTAAAAGATAATTAGAGTTAACGTACAAACGAATTCATGAGTAAATATCGTTCACATTCAGTTAAACTAAACCAATGTAGGCACAAATAAGAATTAACGCACAAATAAACGTAGCTTTCCGTCTACATTTACTAAGTTTAGTATAAGCAGTTCTCGTTAAAATTATTTGCAATCACTCATGGTAAATACTGCACACAAACTGAATAAATTACTTAGTACTTTCTTAAATTGAAGTTGACCAAACAATTGAATATAAACACAAGTGTTAATGGGACGACGTTAAACACTCACCAATTCTTAATTTTTTGTAGGTAAATTTAATTTTAGAGGATGTAAACAAGCCTTAAAACAAACAGTTTAAAACAAATCGAAACTTAGTTACGTTCCACTTCTTATTTCATTGTTTCAAAATATCCTCTTTATATGTTCTAAAAATAGAATAAAAATATCCTACTGATCGTCTTATGCGTCTGCGACAGTGGTTGTTTTACAATCTGAATTAATCACTGTTAACTTACATTTTATCTGATGGTTCATATAAACTGAATTTAAATTAAACTTTAAAAAATACAAAAAAAACATTGGATAAACTTGTGACAAACGGTTCATGAGTGCGAGAAAATTCTCTACACTATAAATTTCCAGGTAAAGAAACTACGTTATCGGTTTCTAATTAGTTAATTTTTCTATAGTTGTGGTTTAAACAAACGTAAAAGATAAACAATAAAAACGTGCAAAAAGTCAAAATTAAGTATGGTTCAAAATAAAGCATTTCCAAAATTTATTTAAAACTGATTGTACACTCATGAAATTTAAAACTTGGACACCACAATTTCTGTAAACAAAAGTTTGCACATTGTGAAGCGGGCTTAAGGGTATCATTTACAATTCTAACAGCAGGTAGTCTCAGCAGGGGTTATCTTATAGAAGGACTGTAGAATGAATCATTACACTAAGCACGTTTTAGAAAATAGGTAATTTACGTTGCTTACTTAATTTTTTTCTTTAAAGAATATATTTGAAGGTATCGCTAATTAAACACCATAGCTCGATTAATTATCGAATCAAAATTTTGTTTAGGAAATGTTTACAAAATAAAATTAGAAATAATTTTGATTTAAAAACGTCTACAAGCAATAACTTTTAAATTAAATCAAAAACTAAACATGGTTATTTGGGTTGACTGATTATTACTTATTTTTAAATAAATCTAACCTACTAATTATTGTAAGTTATTAAAAAAATCATTAAACTCTCTATTCATAATATTTAGTCCTTACAAAATGTATATTTTATGACGTTTCATTTTTTTCTGTAGTTAATATAAAAGTGAAAATAAAAACTAAGGCAATTCTTATTGTCAACGTATATATTTAGTTTTTTGACAAGAATTTATTACATAATTATAATTAAGATACCAAGTTATAGTTTAAAATTAAATGAAAACTTTTTTTAAATAAAGGTATTACTATATAAATAAATATAAGAAATCAATAATGGGTGTGACCTCCATTATTATTGATACATTCTTGGAGGCGTCTGCTCATTGACGCTATCAAGGTATCAATATAATTAATATTAATCGTTTCCCATGCGGTATCAATGGCTGCAATTAGTGCATTACGGTTTACTGGTATAAAATTTGGCCCTTGTTGTCTTCGGATAACAGCAAGTATTCGAGCCCAAACATTTTCGATAATGTTAAAATCTGGGCTTTTTGCTGGCCAGGGTAACAGCTCCAAGTTATTTGCTTGTATCCAGTTGCGCACAACCTGCGAAGTATAGGGTCATCATATCCCGATAGTTAATTATCGAATGTTCCAAGAAAATATGTGTAAATAGTAAATGGAATCTACTAACGTAACGTTAAGTCGTTAATTATAGTTACATAACTCTCCTTTCATAAGATATAGTTCATATTAATATGCTTATTGTAAAGCTTCGTACACACCTGAACAACAAACCGAGGAACAAACAGAACAACGAACCGAACGGCAATCGGAACATTAATTTGGACGGTGCTACGTACGAATTTTAGAACAGATTCGCAAGTCCTGATTGTTCCACGAACGGTTTGCGGCGTTCCCGCAACTTGTCGTTTTTTCTCCGACATCAAAGAAAATGCGCGCGAATGCGTTTGCAGGTTTGGACGAATCTAAACAAAACGGCGAACAAACTTATGCGGGAGAATTAAATTATTTATTTTTTTGTCCTCCCTTTTGTGGGTTTGTTGTGTTTTAGGTAATATTATGGAGTTGACAGAAGAAAAATGTTTTAAATTAATCAGTGTTTAAGAATGCAAGAAAAAAATGATGTCCCTATTAGCATCATTTGGGCGGGAAATTTCCAAAATAAAAAAAAGCGAAGTAAATTATAATTTTTACTCTTCTTTGTGCGTAAAAATTTGGTTGGCACTATCTTCTTGTTTTCCGCAATTTTCTCTTCTCAATAATAAATATATATGAACTGAAAACTACTGAAAATAATTATGGGAACAGCACAAACGTTCCGTTTGTTGTTCGGATTGTGGAAATCATAAAGATCGTTTGTCGTTCTGTTTGACTTTCGGTTCGTTGTTATGTTTGTTGCTCGGTTTGTTGTTTAGGTGTGTACGAAACTTTACAACTTAAGAAAGACTTTTTGGCGAATAAAGATTAGTTTGTTTTAAATAATTTTTTATTTATTGAGCACGTGTTTGATGTTTTTTGACGTTTTTCTAATTTAAAATAAAAGAAAATAAGGTAGTGGCTGATTAAGGGATGAACAAATAATATTAAAAGTGTTACAATTGAAATGCAAAACTCGACGAAATAAAACAATACCAAAAAAACCAAATCTAAACAACAAGTAAGATAAGGTATGTTTACATGTTCAGTATAAAATCATCAAAACCAACACCAACAAAAGTTATAAACAAGGATAAGATTAAAAACAATATTACTTTATTTACAAAACTAAAGAATCTTGCATTGCTATCTTAATCTTACTGACAGAAGGGTAGTTCGGTTTTAATTTTTTGACGGTTTTTATTTTTTTTTTTAAATTAACTTATATCAAAATTGTCTTTAATTTTTCAGGCGTCGTGTGAATGCTACTATTCCTGAAAAACATTTTACATAAACAAAATCAAATTTTCAAACTAATCATTAGCGGAAATACGCTATCATACCCCGAAAGTAATTTCGTAGAAACAAAATAGACATCTAGCTTAATTGAACGTTGAAAAAGAAATGCTTCGTTAATAAGGATTAAATTTTTTTCATCCGACTCCCCGCCAAGCGCGAGAAAAATATAAGCTCATAAACGAAACCAAATTTTCTATCGTAAGAGACAATGGTGATATACATCTAATACATTAGAATGTTGAACGAAAAATGATTTACAAATGATGATTCAAATTTTCAAACTCAACTACCACTAATTATTGCTAACGTTGCCGAACATTGCCAGTGGCGACTGCGGATTGAGCTCCCGGCATAATGTCTTTACAGCCATCTTGCCTTACTCACGAACCTTTCACGAAGATAGCCGACGACGACCGACGATTCTGAATCATGTTCTTGGCGCCATCTTGCCTTTATTTACGAACATTGCCGTACATGCGTACACGCTCCCAATCACTACCAAGCATTAACGCCGCCATCTTGACTTACAAACAAAAATTGGCGAACATGTCCGTACGCCCCTGACTACTACCGAACATTAACGCCGCCATCTTGACTTACTCACAAAGATTGGCAAACATAGCCGACGCTGACCGAAATTCAAATTTTCCGTCAAACGTGGTCCAGAAACGGCATTATATAACTACTAGTACGTTAATATCGCAACGAGTTAAACAGGACCCGAGCCAAAACCAAATCGCGGATTTAGGGAAATTTCACAACTAGAAATGTAAATTCTAACAAGCGTCAATTTTATCGTTAACAACTTCTAACTTAAATAAATAAGTACATTGTAGTTTTGCTTAACAAGCAAAAACTTTACCAAGGTTTAATTTATTTAAATAAGTAATAAGTTAATCATTGAAAATATATAATAAATTACATGAAAAGAGACAGAAAACATTCTCGTTAATTTGTTCGGAATTAATTTGTGTGTTTTATACTATGATTTTTTAAGTGTTTTCAATAATTAAAACATCAACTTCTGATGATATGTTTTCAATTATTGTTCTAACTTACATGGTTCTGGCTTAAAAAATTTAGCCTTGATAAAGGTCTTGCATGCTAGAGCGAAACGTCGGCAATTTTATGCAAAACAAAGACCGTTAGTTCTTTTATTTACCCCCACTTAGAAGAATTATACACAACATCATTTAATTAATTGCAGGAAAAAAATTTTAATTGAAACGAAAAATATAACAAATGGCTTTGTGACATGTGAATAAAAATTTAATTAATGTATTACTTCTAAAAAAATCAGATAACTACAATAAAAAACAATTATTGATGTTATTAGTTAATCAACTTAGTCGACGACAATTTAAACACAACTCATTTTAAAGAAATGTGTCAATTTAGCGTGAAATGGCCACTAAAATGTAAACGTTCTTTTTTTATAGGTTACATTTCGAAATTTACAATAGATATAAAGTTACCTTCGCTGATGGTCTCAAGTAATTTAAACTTCAAGTATATGTACCTACGTTCGAAACCGGAAAAAAAGTAAATTGCTTCTGTTTTATGCATTAAACGTTCAAAATTTACATGAAATTGGGAAGCAACAATAGAAAACGATCAGCTTTACCATTTTAAGATAAACTGTAACAATGAAAGTTCACTTTCACAAATTGAATAGTTCTCTAAAATAAGAACGCTACGAAATTTTGGTTAACAAAACAAATACGATTTGAATGTTTCCGTACTAAGTACACAAACCGCATAATATTCCCATATCTAAACTTGAAATTACCGTTTTCAGTGTTACAGCCACTTTTGAACTCGCACATAGCAATAAAGATAAGACCTCACTATAGCCTACTGAAATTAAAAAATATAGAAGGACAAAACATTATATATATGGTTTGTTGGTATTATATAATGTAGATTTAATTAAAAAGAGTTAGATAATTGCTCTCGTTTTTATTTATCAGTGGTGACTGTTGCTAAATTATTAAAACAATCTCGAATAATCTACCCGTAAAAGCCCATTCTCAGTGATATGTCTTCTTTAATCGTTTAAAAGCTTTTCATAAAGAAGTTTGGAGATAGAAAAATACAAATTTAAAATAACGTCGTCTGTATCTTTAACGAGGTTTCATACGTTTTCGTTATCATCTTTAAACTGTTTCATGTTTTAGTATATCTCTGGAATGCGTCGACATTCAAATTGTATTTTAGATGGCGGCGTCCAGACGAGCGTCGCATTATTCCCCGCGAACTCCAGAACTAATCAAGCTAATCTAGTGTATTTACTGGCCTCGTACGGGTAGTAAATCCGATTTTGCCCTGCTGAGATGAAACAGTGGACATCTCACTCGTGTGCATTAAATTCGTAATTACATTTCCTTTGCCCTTCAGCTACTAATAGCTATTAGTTGTATTCATCGCGTATATCGATGCAGAATTTGAAATATGGGCTTTGCTATCAAGGTCTCATCATAATTATTGTATACACTATAAATTACTTTGTATTTCAGAGGATGAAACCTTTTATAGCGACTATTGAACAAAATGTTCGGTACCTTTATAACGATGAACAATTCTGTTAATTTGTTTTATTCAATTTTGTCTTCATTGACTTACACAAACTTGAGTGCATGTTTGGAATTGCATTAACAATCTACTTTACTCCATGTGAATCTAACAGATAGGTACTAATTAGATGCAGAAATTAATCAATCTATTTATTTCGTCAATTAACTGAAATTTACTTTAACCTCATCTACACGGGGAAGCAAAGCTATAAATAGAGTGCAAATATACTAAGCGCAAACAGTGTGATAATAAAGGAGATAATCGATTTAAACCTAGCAAGCACTGAAACATGACAAGTGCCAGTACGGTTCGCAAAATAAAACAAAAAAAAACGCATCGGAATTATTTTTAATATTTAACTTAGATCCTTGGTTTGTGAAAAGCTTTAATCCAACACATGTTATATAATTAACGAATGATTGATTGAAAAATGCTGACAGTGGTCAAAATTGATAAATATTTAACATTAACATTTAAATTATTTAATTGCTATTAAACTACTCATTATTTTAATTTTTTTTTTTATTTCACAGTGAATTTTTCAAAAGCAACTCAATTATTACTGTGTCGCACTAAACTTTTTTACTATTTACCCAAGCGGCACAATACATTCTGTAAATATTAGTAAATCATGTTGATCAACCATTTAAACGAAACACTTTTATATGTATATTAAAAAAATATCTTAGGAAAATATTTGTTAAACATTTTAGGTAAACATATGCAAAATATTTGAGATAAATCTTACGTAAATATTTTAATTGCTTTACAAAAATATTTAAAATTAATGATAATATTATATTTTAACTATGTATTGTAACGTGCAAAAATCGCTTCAACGTAAATAACTTTATTTTAAATAGACTATATATTGCTATGTTTACTCCCTTTTTTTTATTTAAAATTACTTTCTCAATAATTAAGATGCAAAGTCTCAACCGGCTTTGTAGATTTATATTTATTTATCTTTGAAAACTCTTTAATCTCAGGGTATCGTAAATAACACATTCAGAAATAATTTAAATCATTATGTTTATTATGAATACAAATGTGGTAGCTCATTAGCACACTTTTACAACCCAAACAATAAATGTAATTTCGTATGAAGCGCATGAAACGTTTCAAATCGCGGCGTAATTATTGCGTGTGTGTTTAGAGGTTATGTTTTTACTGACAATCTTAAAATTATTAACAACTTTACTATGCTACACAAGAAATCCTACAATAACTTAAAATTACAATTTCATCTAACCTTTTTGTCGCAGTCTTCGTATCGGTGAGTTTATTTTATTATTTTGGACGAATTTTCGTTGTCTCTTCGTTATTTTCAGGAGGACTCCTTCAACCAACTCAGGATACACTGTTTGTTATCGTGGATCTGGTTCACACGTAGGTACGTACACTTTATATGTTTATCAAACACTACTTTGTCAGGTACTACTATATTTGGTTATTTTATTTATTTTATTTTCAAGGTAATTAACCAATTCCACTGCCCGTAATTTATATTTAAACTTACACGTTAATGCGCGTTTTTCATAATTTATAAACAAACATTAATTGTACTCTAATGTAAGTTCACCGAACTTTCACCTTCCGAACCTTGTCGGGTAAAATTAAATTTTGTTATCCCCACAGACGTGGACTCTATAACAACTAATTATTGACTTTTTCTCCAGGCTTCTTTACATTACATCATTACTAGTTTCCATTTCTTAGATTTCTACACACTCGGTTGTGGCTTCACCGATACTTTTCGCTTCAGGTAAATATGCTAACTACTATTACTATTTTACCAATTTATTTATTTTAGGGTTGCTAAAGTACTACACGAGACTCTCAATAATCTGATATCCAGTTATTATATGGGAAATTCTAAGTGAGCTTACGACATTCTCTGAATATTCTGCTATTCGCAGTAATGGGATCATCGCAATATATATATATATATATATATATATATATATATATATATATATATATATATATATATATATATATATAGTAAGTGACATAGAAAGAAGAACACCCGGTAATAATGAATATTTTGTAAATTTTTTTTTTGGGATTATATTTGTTTATATTAAGATAAAAAAACAATCAGTTTTTCATCCATATTGCCCTAGAGGTTGTTTTGTTAACCTCATTCAAAAACACTTACGATTAAATAGCCCTAAAACAATGAATTAAGCATTTGTAAGTACAGTTGTCATTTAAGCGATTTAAATTGCATTTCAAAGAGCTTCTTTAATTCAATCACAATGCCTCCAGTTCGAAGACGCCATAATTTTCGGCAATTAAGCGAGTTTGATAGACGGCGCGGTAAAAGACAACATCCCCAATTTTCTGTGAATAGGCATGTGCACCGCACAGCTGGAGTTATGGTATGGGGAGCTATTGCTATTGGAAGTAGGTCACCTTTGGTCTTCATTAGAGGTAACATGCCCGCTGCGCGCTACGTCCGGGAGGTAGTAGACTCCCATATTGTACATTATGTTCAGACCATCGCCAACAGCACATTCCAACAAGACAACGCACGACCTCATGTTGCTAGGGTTTCTTTGGCTCATTTTGAGGCCAATCAAATTGCTTTGTTGCCTTGGTCACCAAGATCTCCCGATCTTTCGCCCATCGAGCACGTCTGGGATATTATGGGAAGAAGATTACTCAATTAACCTCACCCTGCACAAACTTTAGCGGCTTTGCAGCATCAGTTACAGATAGCATGGGATGAGATACCTCAAGAAGAAATCGATCACCTCATTAGAAGTATGCCCAGACGTGTTAATAAGTGCACAAGACATCGTGGTGGAGCAACACATTATTAAGTTTTTTAAAGAAGTTTTATTAAATTGTGATTGTTTACTAATCTAATTCGTATACACTAATATACCAAAAATTGTTCAAATAAATTCATTATTACTGGGTGTTCTTCTTTCTATGTCACTTAGTATATTTTAAATATTACACATTACAATCTTGACATTTATTTTTAGTTAATTGACAATCTAACGTTTTAATAGTTACCTCAAATCTATATCATTACATACTCCTTTTTAAATTACGTAAAAATTGAATTAATTTTTTTAAATTTTTAAGTAATTTTAACTTTTTAATTCTATCTCAACCTTATCCCAACCTCATTATTAATTATAACCATTCACACTCATTCACTCCATGATTCTCACCCACCATCCTAATCTTATTTACTTTCTAAGGCTTTATCATTAATACTTTATATTTCTTCTTAATTCTTTTCCATTTTTATTTTACTTCTTTTTTTATTTTTTATCATATACTTCTCCTTTAATATCATTTCTTAAACTTCATAATAACTTCAGTTTCATTGCTTTACTCGTAATCTTTCCTTTTATTGAATTTGTCTTCACTATTTCATTTTCTTATTATTTAATTTTCCATTGATCTATCACTTCTGCTTCTGCTGTACATAAGATGCTTCTTATTTTCACTTTTTTCCATTTTCTTCTTATTTTTAATTTTTAACTCTTTATAAATCCAGCAGTAGAAACGGAGAGAAAAACTGGAGATTATTTATTTTTTGTTAATTCAGGGTCTCCTTTTGACCACAAAAAATAAAAGAAGCAACTAAGTATAACGAGCTTTTAAACACAGTAATCGATTACGTACAAAATCGTTGGCATAGTAATATAAAAAAAAAGCGAAATTAAGCAAACCATATTTTAACCATAGGAAGGAATTAACTGTAGAAAACGAATTGGTCATGTTAGGGTGTAAATTAGTTTTTCCAGAAATATGCAGAAAACATATATGGTAGGTCCTATTTTTATTGGCCTGGTATAAGTGAAGATTCATATCAAACTGCAAAATATGTTTAATGGTACATGATACCTCGCACAAAATAGAGTTTAAATCTTGGCCAGAAACACATCAAATCTTCGAACGTGTGCATATTGATTATGCAGGTCGTTTTAAAAATTTGTATTTTCTTATCATAATGGACTCATATACAAAGTAGTCAGAAGTGTTTGAAGTAAATAACATGACAAGTGCAACAACATTAGAGAAATTGCTCCAAGTTATCTTATTTTGTGTTTTATTTTTTTCTAATCATGTTTTCTTCCTATTTTTCTTTGTTCCAGGTCTTGTTTGGTCTTCCTTTTTTTTTTCTTCTTTTTTAACTCCTACTTCCCATATGCTTTTCACTTGACAACCATTATCGATTCTGCATATATGTCCCAGCCATTTTAGTTGTTGTTTCTCTATAAAACTTAAAATTGATTCAATTTCTAAATCTTTTCGTACTATATCATTTCGTATCTTGTCTTTTCTTGTTATTCCTTGGACTTTTCTCAAATAATTCATGTCAATTAGCTTGTATTTTTCTTTTTAATTTGTTGTTTAAAATACAGTTCTCACTTACATATGTAAGGACAGGCCTAAAGATTGTTTTATACAAGGTGATTTATTATTATTTAGAAATAATTTAACACTAGAATCCCAACCTTTAATTATGAAGATTTAATCCAAAATACGTAGATGAAAGGTCGCTCATTACTAAGTTACAGGGTGTTTTGTTTAAAAATTTAAAAGCGATTTGTGATTAGTATTTTAAAATTAATTGACGTATTTATTTCATATTTGGCAGGGAGTGTAGACACCGTACACCCTACACCCTTCCTTAATCGTTATAAGGCGTTTTATTTCCAAATAATAATGAATCACTCTGTATATGGTCATTTTTGTCTTTTTGCTATCTTCCTTTTTTCCAAAAAATCCATTTCTTAAGCTGTGAAATAATTTTGCAGCATTGTCAATTCTCTCCGTTATTTCACATTCCACATTCCCATTGGTTTCTATTAAGACCCCAAGATATTTAAAGATGTTAACTTGTTCTATTTTTTCTCACTTATTTCGATGTTTACTTGTCTATTTGAGTTCCCTACTACCATTAGATTTGTTTTAGTTGTATTTATTTTCATTCTTCGTATTACTAGTTGTTCTTCATATATTCTTAAATTTTCTTAAAGAACTTTTTCTTTCATCTTTTTTCATCGGCAAATACACACCGTAAAACTCTTACCGGAACCAGTCCTCTACATTAACTTTTTTAGTTTTGTTTTCGGTTGTTTTAGTTACGTCGTCCAAACTTCTATTTGTGGTATTCTATCAAATGCATTTTCAAGATCTAAGAATACCATGTAAATTTCTGCATCCTGTAGTCTAGCCTTCTCAATTAGTTGTTTTATGCTAAAGATATTGTCTTGCATATCGCGTCCTTTTCTAAAACCGCTTTGTACTTTTGCCAGTTGTGATTCCGTTTCTAACCTAAGCCTTTTCTCTATAACGCGTTCTTATCCTTTAAAGAGGATACTAAGTAATGTTATGCCTCGATAGTTTTACAGTCTTTAAATTCTCCTTTTTAAACAACGGAATAGTAATTCCTATCCTCCAGTCATTTGAAATATTTTCAGGGTCCCAAACTTTGTTTAATATTGTGGTCAACAGTGTGATTCCTTTAACCCCAATGTTCTTTAACATATCTCCAGTAATGTTATAGTAACCGGCTGATTTCCCTCTTTTTTAATTCTTTTATTGCTACTAACATTTCTTTTTATTTTTATATTATTTTTGTCTTCTTCTTGTGTGTTTGTAATCTTTCCTTCTAGTGTTTTGTTGTTTATGTCATTTTCATTGTAAAGTTCTTGAAAGTATTCTTTCCATATTACCATAATTTGATTTCCTTTCGTTAAAATTATGTTGTTTTTTGTTTTTACATGTTTAAAACTATATTGTCTATCTTTTCTTATTTTTTAAATTTTCTATAAAACGGTTTTTGATTCCCTTTACTGTCATCTTCCATTCCTTTGTCAATTTCTTCCCATGCCTCTTGCTTAGCTAGTGTTATCATTTCTTTTACTTTAATTTGTTGCGGTTTATAATCTGCATAATTTCTATCTATTCTATTTTTTATATAAAATTTCCATTTTTCGTTTTCAATTTTTATTAGTTCTTTTTTTCGTCGTTCCATCATTTTGTTTGTTTTTTACCTTTGGTCACCATATTTATTCTACATTATTTCTGTTGCTGTTTCTAAAAGTGTCTCTTTAAAGTACTTCCACAGATCTCTTAAATTCATTTTGTACCTATAATTTTGTTTCGGCTTCTAATTTCTCCTATATTTATTTTTCAGATTTACCGGCTACTTCTTTTCTTTTTAATTTGTGCACTTTTATAGTTTTTTTTTTTATACAATTCCTGTTTTACAATATTTCAGTTTATTTTGTTCAATTTGTAGCTTAGTTTTTACCAAAAGTGATCACTATATATTTTGGTCCTCTTCTTACTATTACGTCCTTTATCTCTTTTCTAAATGGTTTGTTAATAACTACATAATCTATTATAGACTTTTCACTTTGTTCGGTGCTTTTCTTGTGTACTTATGTATGTTTTTATGCATAAAAAAATGTTTTATTATAATTAGATTATTTTTCGTGCAAAATTGTAATAAACGATTGCCATTGTTATTTTAAGTATTTTACCTTCTTGCCCTATTGCTTTTATTTTTCTGATGTTTCTACATGCCAATACGACAGTTTAAATCGCCTAGAATAATTATTCTACTATGTTTCTTCATCTTGTCCGTATATCGTGTTGTACTCTTTGTCTATTGTGAGCTCAATTGTTAATATTCTTGAAGATACACATTCTCACTTACTGATGTCGTTTACTTAAGCCTTTTTGATTATACAGCCAACTCCTTCTGCTGGTCTCCTTTTATCTCCTACTCCGCTGTATATCAATAAGTGACCATCGTCAAGATTTACCACTCCTTTTCAATTTTTCTTCGTTTCTGTAATACCTAAAATATCTAATCCTGTTTTTTCAAATTCTTGCACAAGTTATTATTCTTTCCCGTTTAAGCTTGCCACTACTAATTGTTTTTTTAATTTTACTTTCTTATTTTGTTCTTTCTCTTTGTCCGCGTACTTTGCCATTGTCGTCATTTGGTATCTGTCTTGATAAGTGTTAATTAGGTTTTTGTCTTGTTAATTGTTTCTATCACAGCTTTGTATTCATTCCACTTCCATTTCTTTCCTTCTATTATCTACTTTAGTAAGTCTTCCTTGTTTTCTTTCATCTGCTGCTCTTATTTGAATTTGTTTATCTATATTTCTTTCTTTCTTTGTTAAATCGTTGTTAATAAATATTTTGTGATCTCTTACATTATTCAACTTTGACTTATTTTGCATAACTTTTACTGTTGTCTTCAAAGCATTCCAGTTCTATTACACTAATCTGTGGTCCTAACTTATAAGCTGTTTTAATGGGTACATCTAACTCAAAATTTTCTTGTAAAAACATTTGTTTCTCGTAGTTCTGTTTTTTATTTATTCATTCTCAAATTTAATTTTTGCGGTTTCTTTCCTTATGTTTACGTTTTCTGTTTTTAGTTTTGTTATCTTTTTCTAAATTCTTGTTGATCAGTTTTTATTTGACTCCCTTCTGCCGTTAGATTTTGCAACATATTCCAAATTTGGTTTCCTGTGTTTTCTTTGGAGATCTGTGCGTTTTCTTACTGAGCCAAATGCTTCGGCCTCTTCTATCTTGTAATAGACAATACATTTGACCAGTTATTTCAATAATTTATTTTTCCCGACCCAAGGAACGCTTTAGGATACGTAGCTTAACGTGAAAAAATTCAAAATAAAGACAACTCGATCTTTTTATTGTTTTTACAGCACCTGATCCTGCACAGAATACTATTTCCAAATTGTAATATTTAATGCCGACCCGTTTTCAAAAATCTTGTGACATTTTTCTAGCAAAATAATAGTGTCCATCTGTCTAACTTTTTTGCTATAACTCCTAATACTCTATTGATGTATTGTCAGTGATTGGAACACGTTAACACATCTACTGATGGTTTATGTTGTTTACAAGTATCAAAATGCAACGATTTCATGTCTAATTCTAAAAGCAAAGTCGATGATTTTTGAGTAGTATTTTAACGAGAAATGAAGAGTTTTGCAACCAAATAATTATGTAAAATTGATAGAAAAGCTCATGAATATAAATATATGTAAATTAGTTGCATTTTACAGAAAATTTGACATTGCCTCGTATGCCTATAGCGTTCGCACAGTCGAAATTGAAGGTTACACTTAAGATGGTTTTTATTAAACGAATACCTTACATATTTTAGTCATGAAACTAACACCAAATGTAATAATAGTATTTAACATTACTAGCAAGGCAAAACGGTATTTACTGGCGGACAGAAGCCTTCTGGAGCCAGTAAAACCCGTTACCTTGCGTGTATTGTTGAATGTTTTATTTGTTCCTCACTTGTAAAAAGTTATTATAAATGAATAATAAACCATTAAAAATTCTAAAAATTTCGAAAATCGGAGAAAAAATCATGTGAGCTTTAGACGTATTGCTTTGGAAACGCACGGCACTTATTTTGTTGATTAATTATTTCATTTCAATTTCACGTTTCCGGAACGTTTTGCTGGTGAGATTTACTGAAATGAGTGTCCTGCAAGCTATCATTGATGAAGCAGCAAGTGTAGTTGCAAGATTACTGCCCGAAAAATCTTCATCAAGGTATGAATACGAGTACGCGGAGTTCAAAATGTGGCAAAAGAAAAACAACGTGACTGGTGTTACGGAAGACGTTATATTAGCGTATATCAATAAATTGTCTGCCAAATTCAGCCCGAATTCTTTATGGTCGAAGTGGTCAATGGTTAAGAGTTGTTTGGCAGTTAGAGAAAACATTGATGTTTGCAGGTTTGTTTCCTTATATTTATTAGTCAGGTTTTTAGTTACATATGTCATTTTCTAGATTTCATAAAGTGGTTGCGTTTTTGAAAAGACGAAATGAACGCTACGTCCCCAAGAAATCCAAGGTTCTGACGAAAGAGCAAGTGGAAAAGTTTATCATTGAAGCTCCTGACGAGAAGTGGTTACTTGCCAAAGTCATTACCATTTTGGTATATTTGGATGTTGTCGGTGCGATGAGCTTCTATCCCTCACTGTAAATGACGTGGAGGATTTGGAGAAATATATTGTTGTCACCTTACGAGAGACCAAAAATTTAACGACAAGGAGGTTTACAATAACGGACGATGGGTGTAGCTTTAAACCTTGTGCTCTTTATCGGAAATATGCGGCCCTACGACCTCCAAGAAGTAAAGATCTGCGGTTGTTCTTGACGTACCGCAGTGGAAAATGTGTCGCCCTAAATGCAGGTCAACATACTGTAGGCGCAATACCTAAGAAAATTGCTGAATATTTGGAATTAGAAGAACCGGCACTTTATACAGGGCATTCATTTCGACGAACTGGAGCAACGATGGTGGTTGATGCAGGTGGTGATACTTTGGCTCTGAAGCGTGCAGGAGGATGGAAATCAACACAAATTGCAGAAAGCTACGTAGATGATTCGATTAATAATAAGATTAAAATGGCAAAAAGAATGTTTCCACTTGAAGAATCCACGCCATCCACTTCTACAGAAAATATATGCGCAAGTACAAGTGACATAACATCTCCTGGAAACTTCAATATTACTGGAAATCGCCACTGCACCATGATATTTAATGTATACGATAGTAATAAAAGCCAATTTTCAATTGTTAATAACAAATAAATCACGTTAGAGAGTTTGTCTGTCATTTCAAATTACCTATAATAAGGTAAAATATAAGGACGGTGTAAAATTTTACAGGCTAGCCAGTTATTAAGTTAGTAACTAGTTAAGAGGCATTTTCAAGGTAACTATAGTGAGTTGATAAGCTCATGTTTACAAGTGAAGAACAAATAAATAAATTTAATACATTTAATTTAATTTAATAAATTTAATTATTTACTTCAATATTATTAGAAGAATGGTTATGGCGTCATGCAATTTTCTTACCAAATACCACTACTTGTATGTCGATTGAATCCATTTTTTTTGTCGTGATTGTCAAAGACATGTAATTAATTACGTTTTTGACAACCATTGGAAAACAATTCGGAAACAATCAATCGACACACTCGGTGCATCATGAGTGAGAGAGAGAGAGAGAGTAGAGCTGATACTATTGGGTAATAATTTTAAATTTCTTTTAAATTAAGTGTTTGAAATAAAAATCAGTCATGATCTATAGAACTGTGTCGACTCCTTAATTGAATTGATATTTATATTCAATATTTTATATGTTCAATAAATTGTATATCTTTGTTAGACTATAGATTTAAAATCTGTAACATTTGACTATGTTTATATGGTAGGTATTTTCTAGTTGCATTTTCTTTTTTAGTCCCTTTGTATTATTTTCTCAAATTAAATCATCACAACATAAAAATTGTGTTGACAAAACAGTTTTTTTTAATTCTTTTAAATTACTTTTAATTAAATGACGATAATTTGCTTTGAGTTAATTTTTTTATCTCGTTGATGGCAGAAAGTTTTTCAAATTGAAAATAAATTTGATTGCTTTATTGACTTGCTTTATACCAATTTATTTAGAAAAGCACGTAGTTACCTTTAAAAGCATTTTTATATACTTCAGGTGAATTGGATACATGCATTAAAAGTTTTATATGCACATAAATATTCATATCTCTTTTAAGGGTGCAACAATTTTATTTTTATCCGGATTTATATTTTTATATTGTAATATTGTAATAATGTAAGGATACGATATTGTATAATAAGATTTCTTATTTCTGTTAATGTAAATTTGATTTATAATAAAGTTTATTAGTCATTTGTTTTTTGTTATTAAAATTATTCAATGGTACAACACCTCAATGTTATAAATTAATTTTCTCTACAATCATTAGTGTAATATAGAAATCCTAAAATAATTTTCAATAACTGATAATTATCATTCAGTAGTATGGATATTCTGTAATTATGCTTAACGTAGTAATTAGACAGCTATGATTTTCAGAACTGTCAGTGTCAAATGTAAATCTAACGTATTAGATGTTTTGAGGCACGTATTAATTTTGAATTTTATAAAATGAATGGAAAATCGAGCGAATAAAATATGATCGTGCAGAAAACACTGACTGTTACTCGATTAGAATGAAAATTCCATATGATCGTGTTCCTCACGCTCGCGTTTGGAATCTTTCACTCCTATCGAATTTTCATTCCAACCTTGTTACAGAATCTACGATTAGCTGTAGATTAGATGTAATATAAAGTTTATAATATAGTATTTATAGTACAATTATATTAATGTTTGGATGTTGCTAAAATGTTTTGTATTTCTAATCAAAAAATCCAAGAAATTAAATGTTTTGGCTGATAACTTAGTTCCATTAATGGTCGAAGTTTAATTCACTGTCAAATAAAACCCCCAGGTCTTATAGTGTTAGATTAACTTATAATAGTAGAGTTGATGCGATATTCGTATTCGGTAGGTTTCAGCTTACGTGTACATGTCATCACTTTGCATTTGACATAGTTTAGTTCTAGCATATTCATATCACACCAGTAAGCATGAAATTAATGCAAGTTTGTATCTTTATGCAGTCTTCAATGTTTGTTATAGATAGGTACCTATATATTTTTAGGTTATCCACAAATAGTAGTACTTCACTATTCAGCTGGCCCATAATTTTGTCTATGTAGAGTAAGAGAAGCAGTAGCCCTAAGTTTGACCCTCCGCTCTTTATGATATCAAAGTTAGATGTATAGTTATTGTACGTATGGGGTTGCCGTCTCCAACCCCATTGAATCGACATCGTAAATTCACATCCGCATAAAGCAATTCACGGAATGCGGAAAGCAAACTCAGCAAAACAAATGGAATTAACAAATGCTGACATTACGGGAAGCATTTAAACAACCTTGTTTTTAAAGCTTTAAGCTAATTATCACATATAAATCAAAGAGGGTACAATGAGCAATTAAGTTTGAGACAGAGTTTAGTTACGAGTTATGAACCCAGTGCAGTTTGACAGTAGTTGACCAACAGCCTGTACAACATTGCAAGACAGTGACCAATCAATCAGAAATTCGGACGACATGTAATACAAACGCCAGCATTTCTTCAAACGCTGCATCTCGTACGCTATGACTGCACTTACGCAACATCCATTTATGGATGTAAATATTCCATCGAATGTAAATAAACGCATTTAAACACGAAACGACAACGCAGTTCTTTCTCTGGTTAAACCGGTGTCTAAAAATCCTAATCCTATTTCGTCCAGTTTTACCAATAACAAATCATGGTAGATCTTCTCGAAAGTTTTACTGATGTCTAAATATATAACATCAACTTTACCACAGCTCTGTAAGTTATCTCATAAGAATTGGGGTAGGATACACAAGTCGGATATAGTCTATCGGTTTTTCATAAATCTATGTTGTTTGGTTGAGAGGAGATTTTTGAATAATAAAGACATAAAATGATGATGTACCACTTTAGTACCTTGGACGAGTGACAATTTTTTTAATGAAAATGAATTGGCCTAAAGTAACCAGGCGTAATCCCTCTAGATTATTTTCTTTGCGGGCAGATAAAAAGTCTGGTTTATGTGAAAATATCTGAACAAAAAAGCTACATCTTCCACTTTGAGAAAAATTCAAAATTGTGTCCAGGAATTAGAGGAAAATTTAAACTATTAATAAAATGCTACTAATATTCTAGTTAATGGTTTTATACCATTTATTAATTTAATAATAATAATAATTAATATTTCTTTAAAAATATATATTTTTGTTACACAGTTACGAAAGAGTTTAGGGGCATGTTGAAAAGCTTGTAATGTAGCACCCAATTCAAACGCGACAATTTTTATATTTTAGTATTGGACAATAACTTGTGATGTAGAAATTATATTTTAAGACATTTTTAATTTTTTTGTCTGATCAAATTGTAGTCCCGATTAAGTAGACAAAACGTCGCCTTATTAAAAAATTTAATTATTTTAGTACCCTTCTTTAAATAAGATAAATTAGATTATTGATATTTTAACGTGTATTTTACTACTCTAATTGAGTCTTTCTAGGCGGAAGTAGGATGCACAAAAAACAACCCATTTTTCAGTGAGTAGTGATAATTTTTCTAAATCTGATGTAGGAATTCTTACTTTTTGTCGTACCGACAAAACAGTATGGTAGGTGGGTAGATAGTAAGAAACGGGAACTCATAAAAGTACAGAAAAACTAGAAATAGAGAAGAGAATATAAAAATGAAAAAAAACAATTTGGGCACTAAAATAGACGTTTTTAAATTTTGTAATCTTTTAATTCGTCTGGAGTCGTATGCGTCGCTACTGCTTTTTTCAAATGTGTTTGCCAGGATCTCTGCTATTGATGAAGAACTATCGTGTGTTTTACTTCCATGTATTAAATGGTTAATATTATAGTTGTTTGAAGCGGAACCTAGTATACTACGTATTTTTCCCCAGGTTCTCCTGTTTGGCGTTGAGCTATTATTGGAAGATACAAAATCAGTCAAAGAGTATTTCTTACTTCTGTTAACTATCCATCAAGATTTAGCGCAAAGTTCCTTAAATTTTATTACATTTTCAGTGGTTTTGTGGTTCTTGTAATAATTAAATGCATGCTTTGAGGCGTTATCACAATTTTGATTCCACCATGGAACGGGTGTTCTAGAACTTGTATTAGTTTTACCTATTGCAGAATTAGCAGCTGAAAATGTTCAATTTTATTTTATGAATGGATTTGTGACGCAGAAGTGATGCCCCCAAAGTTTTTTTTAACTACAATAATAAAAAAAATTGACATATGGTTCCAACTTTATGGCAGACACTGTATAAAGTCCTTCCTTCTTACGTTCTCTCCTTGACGTTTTGCTAACCATGCTGTTAGCTTCTTCAGAAGACTGGAGTTGTTGTCTTCTGCTCCTCGTTATATACCTATGTTCCGCTACGGTTGGTTGATATCGATCAGTGACGGGTGGTTGGTTTTCGATGGTTGGTTGATCTTCTGTTTGGTGTAGACTAATTTTGTGGTGACATTTGTTTTCTTTGTTTTTGTGAAGAGTTAGTTTTCACGTGTTGCTTAATCGGTAACCATCTTTTTGATTGAAGTTATTTTTATTTTTCATAATTTCTAGGGATTCTCTGATTATCCTTGGATAGTAGTTGTTAGTCCTTGATAGAACTTTAGCTTCCTCAAAGTTGAAAATGTGTTTTTCTTTTTTTGTGTAGATGTTCTGCAATTGCTGATTTATCTACCGCTCTGGACTTGGCGTCTCGGTGATGTTCTTTTAATCTACATTTTATGTTGCGTCCGGTTTGATTAATGTAGACCTTTCCACATGAACAGTCAATTTGGTAGACCCCTTTTGTTGAGAGTTTTGGCAGGTTATCTTTATTAGAAGGTAGTAGTTGCTAGATTTTTCTAACCGTACCAAACCTCACACCGATATTCTTCTTCTCCAATGATTTTCTTAATTTGTCAGTTACTCTAGCAATGAATGGCAAACGAGCGTAGGTGGTGACCTGTTCGTTTTCTTTTTCGGATTTCCTGCGACAGGCGGCTATTACTTCTTTTCTGGTATAGCCGTTCTTCATTAGAGCTTGTTGGACGTGTCAAAGTTCTTCTGCCTTGTAAACCTCGTCAGGAATCTTGTTAGCTCTATGCAATAAAGTTTTGATTAGAGACCGCTTCTGCTGTGGATGATGGTGTAATGTGGCATGGAGGTATCGGTCGGTGTGTGTCTTTTTACGATATACACTATGAGCCAACTTGTTGTTATCCTCTCGTTTTACTAGAACATCCAGGAAGGAAAGCTCCTTTTTTCTCTTCTGTCTCCATGGTAAACTTCATCTTTTCGTGCTGAGTGTTGAGATGGTTAGAGTAACTTCTAAAGAAGCTAACAGCATGGTTAGCGAAACGTCAAGGAGAGAACGTAGGAAGGAAAGACGAACACGGCTCAACCCGGAAAATAATAATCTTAGTGACAACAGCCGCGAAAGCTTACATTCATACACTGTATAAAGTGTTTTACTATACAGGGTGTCCCAGTTAAACTAACTACATGCGAATTTCGGAAACAGTAAGAGATATAATATTGGTTAAATGGGAAAAAGTTGCTCTATTCTGAGCCCAATCAGATGCTGTATTAAAATTAAAAATGTCTACAGAGTTGATCAAAATATCAAGTAAAAACTAAAAATTGTGTTTTTTTAGAAATTAGAGTATCTTCGCCATCTTGTGAACAGAGTTAATGAAATTTGGTAGTTTTGTATAAGCGACTACGGCCAATCTAATGGAATCAACAAATTTTTTCTAAGCCTTCTAATTTTTGCAACCCTTGCGAACTTTATTATAGTCGCCATATTAAATTTATACGCCATTGAACAGAGCATAAAAAAGCTCTTCAACCATGTATAACAAGCCTATCTTTGGATTTAAAAATGTAAATTTATTTAAAAAAAACGTTTTTCATTTAGTTTTTTGTGAAATAAATGCCGTAATTGTGTTTGTTGTCATAGCTATGTAGCTATCTGTCAAAACTTTGTTGTTTATTGAATTTATCGGTGAAGACCTTAACTCTTTTTCACCTTTGACCGAAAAATAATGCAATTTCTTAAAAATTATCTTTTATTTGTGATACCAAATTAAACAATTGAATTATAAACTCAAAACAACACAGAAACAAGAAATTGATGAAAAAGTGTTAATTAAATTAAATTAAAGTAAATGTTTAAAAATTCTACCGTTGTTATTAATGCACATCTTGCATCGATGAATTAGAAACATATACGCATCTTTAACCATTTGTCCAGGCATTTCTTCTATGGTTTGAATAACGGCTGCCTCAAGTTCTTCTACCGTATTATGAAGAGTACAATAACCTTTATCAGTCAAGTATCCCCAAATAAAAAAAATCAAGAGGCGTAAGGTCCGGTGAGCATGTAAGCCAGGCAACCGGACCTCGATTTTATTAATTCTTGTCTGATCGATAGTCAGTTATGACTCTTGCATTATGTGGAGGTGCTCCATTTTGCTGGTACCACATGTTAGTTACATCTTGAAGAGGCAAAGTTTCTAAATTTTGGTTGATATAATTTAGTAATATTTTAAGATATCGAGGTGCAGTCAAATTATTATGATAAATATTGAATAGAACGTGTCTATTTATGACTTCTAGTCATACATTAAAACTCCACCTAACTTGATGTGCACCTCACGATTTAATAATAGATTTTGATCGGCCCAATATAGGTTGTTGTGACTGTTAAATACCCCGCAGTTTGTAAATCTGCTTTCATCGGACCGTAGAACCTTAAGCGGAAATTGCGGATTTTCTTGGCATTTTCCTACGAACCAATTGGAAAACAATATTCTTCTCTCTAAATCACCATCTCAAAGTCCTTGGCTAATATGTGTTTTATAAAGACGATACTTATTCTTTGAGCAGTTGATTTAGGCACTTCAACATTATTTTCCAGCTGACGGAGGAATGTAGGTACGTGGGTTGTCAATGACTTTTACAAAACAAGATTTTCCTTAATTTCATTAGACACTCTATTTCGACTGTGTTTTGTGAAGGTAATTAAATTATTTCTAAGTATTCTAAAGATCGATAAATTCGGTTGACGTCTTTCTTGATATCGTTGAAAGTACATATCTTGAACTTGTTTACCGTTCCTATGGCACAAAATGAAGCAATTATACATGTCTTTACCGATCAGTCTAATCAACAACAAAGTTTTGACAGATGGTTTCATAGCTATGACAACAAACACAATTACGGCATTTATTTTACAGGCAACTAAGTGAAAAACGGTTTTTCAAATAAATTTACATTTTTTGTCATCCAAAGATAGGCTTGTTATACATAATTGAAAAACTTTGTTTAGGCTCTATTCAACGGCGTATAAATTCAATATGGCGGCTATAAGAAATAACAAAGTTGGCTAGGGTTGCAAAAAAACTAGAAAGTCTAGAAAAATGTGTTAATACCATTGGATTGGTCGTAGTCGCTTATACAAAATTGCTCAGAATAGGACAACTTTTTTCCCATTTAACCAACATTGTATCTCTTACCTTTTCCGAAATCCCCATGTAGTTACTTTTAACTGGGATATATTGCTGTTGAATAGTTTACAATATTAGGTATAAAATAAATTATTACAGATTTACTTTAAAATCCTTAAACTAAATAAAAACAAGAGTTCTACACAAAGACAATATGAAAGCATACTAATTTTATTTTATTTAAATTTTTACGATTAATGAACGTCATTATTGTAAGTTTAGTTGCTTAAATTCTAATTGGTAGGTGTCCGTTTATTTAATTTGCCGATTGTACATACATTCAATTATATAAATTAAAATGTATTTTAGTGTGGTGAAATTACTAATTTACCATTTGTAACAATTTTATTTAATTTGTCAACAACTACAACTATGTCAGTAATCATCAGCGTACAAACAAAACAATTTTTGAAATAGTCTTATTTATAAAACTGAAAATTTATAGTTAAATTTTATGTACTACCCCGCAAAGCGGTAAGTTATAAAACTTTTGATCTGACCGAAGCACTTATGAATAAACAAGTAAATACGTGTAAGAAAATTGTAAACTAATTAAGTTTTATTTTATAAAACTACGCTTATACTTTTTATTTGTTCTTTAATAACTTAGTTAAAAACTTTTCTTATAGACATAGAACATGTTTAGAATTATAAGTCTCTAAATTAATTTTATCCGTTGGTGTACTATGGAATCTTCTATAATTAAGTTTCAAACTTCCTAACTTGGTATTTATTAAAATTTGCTTTTTTTTAGTAGGTACCTACTATACTAAAATTTTCATTACAGTTAATAAAAAAAACAGTTTTTGTAAAGCTGTTCGAAACAATATGTGATTAATTTTTACGTTAAGTGGTTATTATACAGATTAAAAGTAGCATAGACTTTTAAATAAATTTACATCATCGTATTATAAAATTTTCTAGGTGAACTAGTATAGGTTTTGGTTGTTTTTACAGTTTGCAATTACGTTGCAAATTGGGAAAGTTTGTTTCTAAACTCATAAAGTACGTTTAGCAGTTTATAAAATTCTTCAATATTTACCCAAACGTATTGGTAGTAGGAAGTTGGGTGTGTTATTTTATTTTTATTATAAATTGTTATAAATGTCATGTAAAAACATCTGAAAAGCGAAGTAGTTAGGAATATACATTTATTTGTTACAGTAGTAATATAATATATATATATATTACAGCATTAGGAGCCTAGCAGGCTCATAGCTTTATTTACAATGTTTTTCCATTCTTTTTTGTCTGTTACTTTTTCCTTCCAGTTCCTTAGGTTTAGTCTTCTGATGTCCTCTTCCACTTCTTTTGCCACCTATCCCTTGGTCTTCCCCTTCTTTTTACCTCCCATTTTGCTCTCTAGTATTTTTTCTGTGTCCGATCGGCCTGCATTCTTAGAACATGTCCCAACCAGCGTATCCTTTGGGCCTTTATCATTCCGGTTAAGCTTGTTTCCTCATACTTCTCTTTAAGTTCCCGATTTGTTCTTCTTTCCCATCTTCCCTGTATTTTTTTTCCTCCAAAAATCTTTCTGAGCACTTTTCTTTCCCATATTTCTACACACTGTATGTCTGTATGTCTCAGTACCCAAGTTTCAGTCGCGAATACTACAACTGGGCGCACCACTGTTTTATAAACACGTATTTTTAAGTTTCTCGATACATTTTTATTTCTAAAGGTGTTATTAAGCGCGTAGATGCATTTGTTTCCGTTCATTATCCTTGCCCGGATTTCTTCTGTAGTTCCCGGTTTCCTTGTTATTACTACTCCCAAATATTTAAATGTTGCTACCTCTTCAAATGTGTATGTCCTTTCTTTTTGTTTTTTTTATGTTAATTTTTTGTTTTGTTTTTTTTTTTTATAATAAAAAAATTTTAATTTTTTTTTTTTTTTTAATTTTTTTTTTTTTTTTTTTTTTTTATTTTTTTTTTTTTTTTTTTTTTTTTTTTTTTTTTTTTTTTTTTTTTTTTTTTTTTTTTTTTTTTTTTTTTTTGGGTGTTTTTTTTTTAATCATTTCGGTTGATGTTCGCGCCCTCATTACCTTCTCCAATACGATGTTAAACAGTATTGATGACAGTGGATCTCCTTGGCGCAGTCCGTCTTTTACCTGGAAGCATTCTGATACTTTTCCGTTGACTTTAATCTTATCTTGCGTGTGTTTTAGGGTTAGTTGTACCATCTTTATCAATTTCTGACGGATTCCCAAACCTACCATTGCACTATATAACTCTTGTCTTTTCACCCTATCGTATGCGTGTTTAAAGTCTACGAAAAGAAAAGTTTCAACTTGATGTTCACGACTTTCTGCCTGTAATTCCTTAGCACAAATATTTGATCTACTACCCCCCTTCCCCTTTGAAAACCGCACTGATATTCACCTATTACACCGTTTATTTCTTTAATTAGCCTATTCTTGATTGTTATAGCCAGGATTTTGTACGCTATATTGAGTAGAGCGATGCCTCTATAGTTTTCGCATTTCAATGGATCTCCTTTTTAGAATTGGACATAGTGTTGCTTCGGACCATTGCTCTGGCATTTTTCTTGTATCCATATTGTTTCCACTAATGAGTGCATTTTTCTATTAACTTATCACCTCCGTATTTGATCCATTCCGCTAAAATCCCATCGTATCCTGGGCTCTTGTTTCGTTTCAGATCTTTTATTATGCTGGCGATTTCTTGTATGCTTGGAATGTCCTCTGCATTTATGTGTTCCTCGTCCTCTCCTTCCCCGTCTCTAATCTCTTCTTCAACGCCATCACCATTTAATACTCCTTCGAAATATTGTTTCCATCTTTTCAGTATATCTTCTTCGTTTGTTATTAGATTACCTTCCTTACTTTTACAAAAACTGATCTTCGGCTTATATTCTTTTCTTTCTCTTCGTATGCCCGCGTACAGTGCTCTAACTTCTTTATTTTTAAAATCTTCTTCAATTTGCGCTATTAAAGCTTCTTTGTATTTCCGTTTCTTTTCTCTTATAAAGCTCTTACATTTCTTCATTTTTTTGTGGTAATTTTCCTTTGCATCTTCTGTTTCCTTTTCGATCATGGTTTCCTTGCTTTGTTTCTTTGTTCTATTTCTATTTTACATTCTTCGTCGAACCAAGCTTTTTGTCTGCTTCTTTTCCTGGCTACATACCTCTGCACTTTGTTTTATTACTGATTCTATGTTTCGCCACTTCTGTTCCACGCTTTCCGATTCTTTTAACTCTTCTAATTTTTTGTTTATGGTTTGTTTTTATTTTCTTCTTTTTCAAATCTCTCTTTTTGGGTTTTTACTTTTATTATTCTTTATAAATGGTAAAGTTATTTTCATTTTCATTCCTACCACAAAATGGTCTGAGCTTATGTTTAAGCCTCGATAGCTTCGTATATTCATAATACTTTCCTCTTGATCTCTCTCAATTAATATGTGGTCAATTTGGTTAATATGTTTCCCGTCTGGTGATCTCCAAGTCCCTTTGTATATATCTTTTCGTTGAAAATATGTGCTTTTAATTATCAATCCCTTTTCCTTCCAAAATCTATTAGGAGTTGTGCATTTACCGATGATTCTTCGTGTTTACTAAATTTGCCTATTACAGGTTGATATACTTCTTCCTTTCCTATCTTCGCATTTGCGTCTCCCAAAACGATTTTCATGTCATATCTAGGAATCTTATCATACTCTGTGTTCAAGTTGTTGTAATATTCTTCCTTAACGTCCAGATCTTTTCTTCAGTCGGTGCATGTATATTTATGAAACTTATTTTTTGGTATTTTCCTCGTATTCTTAAGTAACACATACGGTCTGTTAAAGGTTTAAAATCTACTATTACGTCCTTTATTCGTTTACTCACCAAGAAGCCTGTACCCAACCGATTATTTTCTGCTCCACTTTTGAAAAGGACATATTCGTCAAGTTCCATTATGTCGTTTCCTTTAAAATTCGTTTCTTGTAGTGCCATGATGTCAAATCGCCATTTTTACACTGGTCGTTAAGTTGTTTTAATGCCCCGACCTCGTTTAAACCTCTAACATTCCATGTTCCTATGAATAATTTATCCTTAATTTTGGTTGGAATAATGTTTTGGTTTTATTATTTTCTTTAATTTTATTTCTATTTTTGTTATCCCTATCCATTCTTTGGTCCTTATTCATGTCAATTTTCGTTGCCTGGTCTGGTTCCTTGTTCTTTCCGTAATCTGTTGTTAATAGTTTTTCCTCTTATCGTTCTTGTTATTTTCCTCGTTTGCTCGTCTGCACCTTCCCCGTTGGGTGATCTATCTATGGCTGTTCGTTTCTGGCCGGTCTTTCCGCATTCTTCTTCATCTCCCGTAATTCTTTGTTCATTGAAAGTTGCTGCCGTGTATACTTCGCCGTTTATGATTAACTTATTATATTTTATAATTGCCCTGTGTCCTTTTGCTCTGGCCTCTTTCATTTGCGTTATCAGCACCTTCCTGTCCTCTTGTATTGGCTTTGGATAGTCTTCTTCAATCCATATATCGCTACCTTTTAGGTTTTTTGCGTTTTTTAATATTTCAAATCGTGTGCTTTCTTTTGTTAATTTTATCAACACTGGCCTATTCCTATCCACAGCGTATTTCCCAATTCTTCTTATTTCGTCTATTTCTGTTTCCTTATTGATGTTTATTCCAATCTTTTGTATTACTGAATCTATTTTTTCTTCTATACCTGTCTTATCCTCATGTTCTTCGTCCTTGATACCTCTTACAATTAAATTCTTTTTCTTATTTCTCTTTCTAGTTTTCCTATCTTGTCATCCTGAATCTCAATTTTTTTTCAATGTTTGATTTTCTTCTTTTATCTGCTTCATTTCTTTTGTTATAGCATCCATCTTAACGTTCATCTGCTTCATATTCTCATTAATTTGATTAAACATTTGCTCTATTCTCTCCATTTCGCACATGTTCACTTTTTAGTGTATTTGCCTCCTTTAATTATTTCTTTCTCTTATTGTTTGTAATTACTCTACTTGTTCGGGAATGATTTTGCGCGTACTTATTGTATCTAATATTAATTATGTATTAGTAGGAATAGCTTACATATGCGTTGTTATCACCGGACCTTACTTATCGATCCGGGTCGACGCTCGGACGATACGCAACCTGCACTTTCACTTAAACACAATTATTTTGCTTTGAAATTCACTATTACACTAACTAATGTTTTTTACACTTTATTACTAATTGTCTTATACCACTAATTTCTACTTTGCTGTTATTTAACTATTTTTACTATTTTTATGACAGTATTTTGATATAAATTTGTTATGTGACAGAGCCGAGGTATTCGGTTATTCGCGTCGCCAACACAATCTAATATAATAATAATAATAATAATAAATCTTTCCAACATAAACATAATTTAATAATAATTGTAGATACATAATACTAAAATCATATAAAACTCGCCCCCCCCCCCATATAAAAATGTAACTATTTAAAAAATATATACAGTAAAATCTTTATTTTCTACCACCTCTTAAAAGCGGTCACCTCTAAAAGTGGCCAAGTTTTCCAAGTCAAAAACCAATTATACGGAAATATCCATATTAATGACCTTCCTAATAGCGACCACTTCTAAAGAATTTGTTTAATTTACAATAGATAGTCATTACAGAGAGAGTGCAACTTAAAGGTTCATTAAGCTCACCCCAAAAATCGTATTTGGCGTACATGGTTTCAGTTAGTATGTTCAACAGTGCTGTTACATATAGACGTACAAAAAATTTACAATGTCGCTAAAAAAAACGTTTGTCTCTTAAAGAGAAAATTGATATAATTGTGGAAAGTAAAAAGTTCAATACCAGTGCTAAAAAAGTTGGCTGAAAAATTTAGTGTTGGAAGAACACAAGTTAACGATATTTTAAAAACAAATTAAAAAAAGCTATTTGAAGAAGGTTCCAATACAGAGCAGAAGAGAAAATTTCCTAGAACTGAAGGTTTAGAAATTGATCGAGTAATTTACAATTGGTTTTGTAAAGCTAGGAATAAAAATATCCCTATATCTGGACCTTTAATAAAAGAGAAAGCATTTGAAGTTGAAGAAAGTGTAAAAATGACGGATTTTAAAGCTTCAAATGGGTGGCTTGAGAAATTTTGTCAAAGACATAACATAACCTTTAAAATAATTTGCGAGGAGCCACATGATATTAACTTGGACACTGTTGAAGCTTGAAAAGCAAAACTGTCAGTAATATTGAAGGAGTATTTACCGAAAAATGTGTACAATGCTGACGCAACCGGACTTTTTTGCCTTGCGATGCCAAACAAAACGTTCAGTTTAAAAAACGATAAATGTAGTGGTAAAAAAGCTGCAAAACAAAGATTGACAATTTTATTTTGTACAAATATGGAAGGTGATAAGGAAAATTCGTTAATCATTGAAAAAAGTAAACACCCAAGATACTTTAAAAGCTCTCTTATCAACAAATTGCCTTTAGAATGGGTATCTAATAAAAAAGCTTGGATGACGGTAGAGATTATGACTTCCTGGCTAAAAAATAGAAAAGTCTTATTATTACTGGATAATGCCAAGTCTTATCACAAAATGACTCTTGAAAATGTGAACATTGTTTTTCTACCCTCAAACACCACATCCCATTGCCAGCCACTGGATCTAGAAATTATCCAAAACTTTAAGGTGGCCTACAGGAAGTTTTTAATCAAAAGGCTGCTAACATTCACAAATACCAAACGTCCTTTTGAAGATGCGGAAAAAAGTATCAATTTAACCAGCTCTTTAGTTTGAATATCAATAACCTGGAAAAACGTTTCGCCTATTACAAATGGTTTGCATGATTCTCAAAAAAGGTCCTGCAAGAAGATTTCGAAGAAGAAAACAAAATTCCACTAGCTCAACTTTTTCCTGTATTACTAGATGGTATTCAACGTGTCAGCCTTAAAAATTATGCACCTATTGATTGTGATATTTTGACCAAAAGCCCCAATTTAAGTATTCACCATATAATTAGTGAATTAGACTATAGTGAAGGCTGTGATTCGAACAATGAAAGTGGTGCAGAAGAATCCGAAGTTTTTACGTCAAACATTAAAGATATGGGTGAAGTGTGGGAAAAACTAAAAGATGTGCAAAGTTTTCTATTTTCTAATGATAAAAGTGAGCTAGCGGTAGAAGTACTTCAAATTTTATCAAAATGTGAATCTTCTGTCTTACAAACTAATGTTAAAAATGTAAAACACACCTCAATACAAAAATATTTCACAAAACTGTAATTTGACGGTATGTATATGTATGTAATTAATTATTGTAATAGGTATAACGAGCAATTAGAAAATAGGTACATATTATGTAAATATATGTATTATGTATTTAATATTGCGATGTTATTGCATTTGAGCCAGGCCCATAATCCTCGAAAAGTCCTTAAAATGCCATTCCAGATTGATTAAAACCTCATTTAAGGCAAAAATTCCATATTCTTTGTAAATCGGCTATGTTCGGAAAGATCATTAAATTCTGCTGAAAATTGGATAGTTGATTCTAGGTATTGATGATTTTCAATCATTGTTAAGTGTCCCGCAGCATCAGTAATCTTCCAGCCAAAGAAAACCTGTATAAAATTTAGTATTAGTTGTGTAATCAAGGTAGAAATAATAGGTCGAAATCATTTGCCAGTACACAAAATGTGAGGTGATAGTGATAAAAGGGACAAAGTGTAATAAATTCAAGAAAAGAAAGACAAGGAAGGAATGGCAGAAAAACAGAAGAAGAATGGTAGTAATTAATAAATAATTAAGAAAATTAATTATAAAAATTAAAGAAAACAGCACAAAAACCGACGCGGCGTAACGACTTTATTTGAATAAATTGATAAACTAGTTGGGCATGGATCCGGAAGTAATAAATAGAAGTGCGGAAGAGACGCCCAAAGAGTTAAAAATCCACAGCGTAAAGGCATACATCGTTGCAAAGAAAAATACCGCAAAACACGATAAAACAATTCAAAAGTAATAAAATTGCAAGTGCAAACAAAGTGAAAAGTTGAAGTAGTACAGTAATAAAACTAAACAAAATTAAACGAGGAAAGTAAATACTCACCAGTGAAAGTGATCCGGAAGGGAAAAGGTCCATGAACCCAAGGTGAATGAACGGTCGAGGCTGCGCAAAATTGGAACGACGTAGGAGTAACCTGAAAAGAAAGTAAATGAACATCGGAAGCATCAAATACAAAAAAAATACTCACCGTCAAGGTTGGCGTTATGACCAGGTAGATTTAGTTTAAGTAGGAATAAGTTTGTAAAGTAGTTGTAGTTCAAATAGGTTAAGAAATTCTGTAAATAAGCAACGTGCACAAAATCAAGACTTGCGCGTAATGCAGGGCACGTGAAAATTGTACACGTTGCCAAACTTACCAGTTGTCAAAGTTTTGTAATTAAATTTCTAAAACGGTGTTAATTAAAGTAAAGTATTGTTGAGCTGAAAAGGAGTTTTAATAAAGGAAATAAGACAAATAAATCAAAATTTAGTGACAGAAATTATTTGTATAGTAGTACAAAACGTGTGCATGTGAAAACACTTTTGTTTCCCGGTAAAAAGTAACCCATGAGAGAAAGAGTCTAAATTTAACTTGTTTGATAAAATGGTTGGCGCCTAACATTAAAACAAAATTAAAATTTACCCCTTTGTCATCGCAATATGTATAACTCTTCCATTATTATATCGTCTAATTATTTAATATTGCATCAGCACATTTTTAGTTATTTTTTAATGCAGATATATAGTACCCTATAGCAAACCGTATTATGTTCTATACTTAAAAGATTTTAATAAACAACGCATAGAAATAAATTTCTTTATCTACTCATGTATAAAAAAAGTGTGCATTTTTAAATGGAGAACTGTGGGTAAAATTGAATTTCCAAACGATTTTTAAATTAGTGTGTGAAGTAAACACTTCACGCACGCATTTTAATTTAAAACAACTAACCATGCTACCTTTAATAAAAGATACCTTGATTTTGGAGTTAAAACATAACCCAATCTTATTCAATTTTTGAAGTGTATCTAAATACATTATTATAAATAATTAATTATAAGTATTTACTGAATTAAATGTCCAGCATGTCTGACGAAGTAAATAATAACCCTCCGAAGATAGTAGAAACCGCATTAAACGCAACAATGAATTTGCTACCCAAAAAAGTCAAGAAATTTACAATAAATGCTATGATGATTTTATATTTGGTGCGTAGCTAAAAGTGTTAAGAACTACACAGAAAATGTGTTTATTGCATTTTTTTCTAAAAAGTTCATCAAACTAAAGCTTCCACTCTCTGGTCGAACTATTCGATGTTAAAGGCAACATTTCAATTAAAACATAACATCCATCTAAGTATATTTTCAAAATTAATTAAATTTCCTAAACGATGTTAGGAAGATTAAAAACCAAAAAACAAAATTTCCTTAAAAAATTTTTCACTCCAGATAATGAATATTGAATCGTCGATAAAATTTTGTATAACACTTGTGTGTGAAGTACTTTTGTGCAACTCATGCACAAAAATTGTACTTCACACACTTGTATCATAAATAACTATTTCCTCCCAATAACGGATAACCTCCATATACCGGTCAGTTTTGCAACAAATTTTAGTAATCGCTATTTAGAGGTTTTACTGTAGCACACATTTTCGAAGAACTCTATATCGTCCATATACTAGCAAAAGTGTAAAAGAGAGTCGAAAGTGTAAAACAACATAAAAAGGTTTGTCAAGGTCTTAAAAGTGCATTTTTTTGGCCGAGTTAGCTTTTGATGACTGAAGCCAGCAAACTGTCGAGGCTAAAAAAGCTCATTTACTAAGATAAATATTAAATTTTTAGGAAGACAAAAAATAGACAATACAGAAAATACAGGTGCAAATCAAGTGCAACTGCCGTTCTTCGCGCACGTCTGAAAGAGTGCGTATTTCATTTTCATCGTAAACGTAAAAAATGTACCACGATAAATCATAATAAAACTTTTGCTAAAAATACCAAAAATGCTTTATTTGACATACGCGATAAAAGTAAAATGTAAAAAGTAAAAGATTTGTAGACGTGAAAGAGTAATATTTAAAAAAATGGAATTTTACGTACTCACATATAGACATAATATTAGTAAAACCCGCTTTGGGTCACCCACACCTTATGGTCTAATGACACTCATAGTGCTTTAAATTATGCAGTAGGAAAAGTAGCGCCCCAGGAGGTCAATCTAACTTTTATTATGTTTCATCTGGTCTTGTGTGCAAGTTCTTTACTTTTATAATTTGTCTGTAGAGTGTCATACTTCTCTCCAAACTCTTGATTTTTAGAACTGATGCAGAACAGAGGTCAACAGTCTACATACTAGACATTAGTCAAAGTTAACGTTAAAGTGTTATCTGTGGTAAAAGATAGAATTTTTATAGTTCCTTTTCCAATAGCCTTGAAAGCTTTTTTCCCAGCTGCCTTGATAACACAAGGACTTTGAGACTCTTGGAACTCGACAAACTAGTCGGGACTATTTGTTACGTGCCTTGTAGCTCCGTTGTCGATCTACCATCCTAATGTAGTAGTCTCAACTTGAAGAACATCTTTACTTACACTACACAGAGTACATTAGTATCAACAGAAGTGCTCTGAGGAGCGTTTTTCGCTAGTCATCCGTCAGCAATCCACTTTTTGAATTTAGTTACCCAATGTCCTTTCTTTTTGCAGTATAATTTTCTATGAGACTTTGATTTTCCATTTTTCTCCTGTTGAACCACCTGTAAGTTTTTTGAAGTTTATTTCATACATGCACAATTGTGTAACCAACTCTTCAAAAGTTTTTTGTTCATTTTTCGACAACAACATCGAACTGGATCTGAAATTCTTGAAATCATCAAGCAAAATTTGTTAAACTTTACACACCAAAATTAAGTCTGGAAGTTCATTTTTATTCTTTGATTTCAAACCGTTGTTAAGTTCATTCCATAAATTTCTCAATTTTGCGATGTGGGTAGAAACATCTTCTCCTTTAATACAATTAAAAGTAAAGAATTCTGTACATATATTGAACAGTTGATCTTTAGATGATGCTTCAAAATTCATCTTTAAAACTTCCCGTGCCTCATGCGCCGTTTACTTATCTATGATCTTCTGATAAACTGCATCTGTTACTGAACTAGATATCATGATATTTGTGTAACTATTTGCCTTTAGGGGATTAATCACTTGCCAGTTTAGGTTTCTTAATTTCATCATCTGTAGGATTATCTGTCAGTGGCTCAGACTTTCCCAACTGCCGTCAAATTCTATCTCAACATTACTTCCTTTAAAACGTGAAAATTATTTATTATTATTCGTTTTTTTAAATTTGACAAAATTACAGTTTTTGAAAATAATTAGTTAAGTATTAACAATACTTGATTAAGATTAATACTAAATGGAAAAATTGAAAATAATTTATTTTCAACAATACTTCAGGTTGGTACAAAGTTATACAGGGTGTCACACGTTAAATAACCGCGAGTATTTCTCGGCAATCATTCTAAAAACTTCGTCACATGCTAATGTCAACAGGATCAACTCTGCTAAAATCTTTTCAAGATGGTGGCATTTTCGTTTATACCGGAAGTAATTATCAACTTTGTTATTTTGAATAGAACACCTTATATATTCTTGCATTTTTAGATTTTACAACAAATTTTGAACATTTTCGATGTATAATGTTCTATATCTAAGTCTAACTGTTTCTGACTTATTCAAGATTTTATGTCAGAAGTATCAATTTTACCTATACGGGAACTCGTATTATTTAATTTGAGGTGACTTCTTTGTAGAGGAAGAAAATCAGTTAGCAAAGTCAGCCACAGAATAGTGTCAAGAAACGTCAATTAGTCACTTGTTTCTTGTAATTGGACAATTATCAACAATTATGTCGGAGCGAATGAATAATAAGCAAGAAGATTATTTAAGTAAAATGTGTGTCGTACGACATCTCGTGTAAAACATTGACACGTATGAATAGTATAAACTTAAAAAAATGCCAACAGCAATGAAGGGGTTTTAGTGCATAGCGCTATCTAAGCGACAGCTTTAATGCTTGAAACACACGTGTGTCGATAAAACCAAGTAAAAACTTGTACAGAAGCATAACACGCAACGAAAGAACACCTGATGCAGCATTTCGCTCTTATTATGAGCTCATCAGAGATGTATACTTAAGTGCGGTATACAACTGTACAAGACGGCGGTTGGTCGTAGGTACCCTGATAAACAGAAACCTTCAGCCAACAGTATTAAATAATTTATACGAAACTTTAAAAACATTTCTATACAACTTCATTCTATTCTGTGGCTGGTCTTGCTAACTGATACCTGTGTTTCTATTGATAAAATTGTAAAATTGCGAATATTTCAAAAACTACAAATTTTTGGAATAAACTACCTTACATAAAATCACTGTTATTTTTTATGATAAACGAGATACGATTATAAAAATATAGCGTTTCCATTTAAAAAGTCGATTTTTGACGAGTTTTTTAATAAAATTTTTACCTTCGTTTTTTTGACCACCCTGTAATAACATTTATTATAATGGCGTAAAAATCTGTTAAAGTAATTCTTCCTCTACAAATAAATCACCTCAAATTAAATAATTCGAATTCCCGTATAGGTAAAATTGATACTTCTGTGTTGGCCTGCAAATGTCATTTTTGACATAAAATCTTGAATAAGTCAGAAACGGCTAGACTTGGATATAGAATATTATACAACGAAAATGTTCAAAATTTGTCGTAAAATCTAAAAATGCAAGAATATACAGGGTGTTCCATTTAAAATAACAAATGTGAACGAGATTCCCAATAATTTTGGGCCTTCTTATAGGAGTTGAGGAACAATAGGGTCGTCAATGATACACCATGTTCTTAATAGCCGACGTTTCGATTGGCGATGGCCAATCTTCTCAAGGCAATCTATTTGAAGATAACGGTAGATTACAATTTATGGTAATTAAATGAGCATTATACAAATTCTATTTTAGATGAGTTACAAACACAATTATAAATACAAGATTTACTAAAAAACTAGACGTACGTTACCTAAGAGTTGGTGACATCAAGGACTCCTCAAGGGGAACCATAGGGATCCAGATCGTCAAAAATTCAAAAATTGTTTTATTATTAAAATAAAATTCAAAACCAACTGGTTTACGTTAAAAATTAGTTGGACAAGTGTCAATAAGATAAACATATAAAAACAATACAAAATAAATTAACAAATAGTGTACAAAACAACCATACATGAAGACTAGTACACGAGCAATGAATTAGAAATTTTTTTGAATTTCAGTATAGATAACATTTTACGTTTATATTTACAATAACAAGGTCAAAATTTTTGGTATAAAGATAAAATTAACCATCCTATTAGACCCATAGTATCATGTCTAGGATCTCCTACATATGAATTGTCTAAATTTATCACTAAGATCATGAATAATTTAACACCTTTATTCAATTTTAATATTAAAAATTCGTATGAGCTCGTGGATAACATTAAGAACATTATAATTCCTGATGATTATATATTAATTTCGTTTGATGTGACATCATTATTTACCAATATTACAAAAGAGTTGGTGATTACTTTAATTTTAAAATATTGGATTTACATTAGTAGTTTCACTACGTTAGATTCTACAGAATTTATTAACATGATTGAGTTTTTGTTTGAGTCTAGTTATTTTAATTACAATGACTGTCAGTATAGACAAATTTTTGGTTCCGCGATGGGAAGTCCTTCGTCACCCATAATTGCTAATCTTGTTATGCATGATTTATTACAGTATGTTAATGGACAATTAAACTACCAACCATTATTTTTGTATGTATACGTTGATGATATTATTTCTTGCATACCCAGAACAGACGTTGAAAACACTTTGAATGTGTTTAATAGTTATAACCAGCACCTTAAGTTCACCTATGAATTAGAAAATAATAGACAAATTCCATTTTTAGATGTGATGTTAATTAATGAAGGTCATAGGAAACCCCTTTTAACTAATTGGTTCACTAAAACCATAGCTTCAAATAGAATCATTAACTACTATTCGAAACACTCTCATAAGCAAAAAATTAATATCATAAAGTATCCATGAAAAATCGTTAAACTCAGTAGCCCATGTTACTTAAAAGCAATAATAGTAAATTAATGTCCATTCTTACAAATAATAATTACTCCACAAAATTAATTAAAATGATATTAACAACTAATAATAAGAAACCTAACAATATTAATAATCTAACACAAACTAACCCTCCCACTCAAAATAAATACATTAAATTAATTAATATACCAGGTTTATCTAATAATTTAATTAGTTGCCTTAAACACAGTGATTTAAAGATCGTACTTTATAATCATAACACGATTTATAATAATATTTACACTAAATTGAAGGACAAAACTAAAATTTTAGATAAATCTGGTCTTATCTATAAGGTGGGATGTAGCAATTGCAATAAGGTTTATATTGGCCAAACAAAACAGAAGCTAGGCAATAGAATAAAGAACCATCAATACAATTGTAAAAAAAGTCAGATGCTACTGGTTTGTCAGTTCATCATTTGAAAGAAGGACATAAATTTGATTTTGATTCAGTAGTAGTGTTAGATATGGAACCGAATTTTAAGAAGCGTTTGATTTCAGAAATGATTTTTATCAATGCTTATAACAATAATGTTAATTTCAAAAGTGATACCTATAATCTAAGTAATATGTACAAAAATCTTATATCTAAAATTAAAATCTACTAACCACCACCAATTAACATTAACCTTAAGTCTAATACTAACTACCTTACAAACTACCTAAAATTAACTTATCTAACATGCATAATTACTTATTTTATCTTTATGCCAAAAAAATTTTGACCTTGTTATTGTGAATATAAACGTGAAATGTTATCTATACTGACATTCAAAAATTTCTAATTCATTGTTCGTGTACTAGTCTTCATGTATGGTTGTTTTGTACACTATTTGTTAATTTATTTTGTATTGTTTTTACATGTTTATCTTATTGACACTTGTCCAAGTAATTTTTAACGTAAACCAGTTGGTTTTGAATTTTATTTTAATAATTAAACAATTTTTTGAATTTTTGACGATCTGGACCCCTATGGTTCCCTTGAGGAGTCCTTGATGTCACCAACTCTTAGGTAACGTACGTCTAGTTTTTTAGTAAATCTTGTATTTATAATTGTGTTTGTAACTCATCTAAAATAGAATTTGTATAATGCTCATTTAATTACCATAAATTGTAATCTACCGTTATCTTCAAATAGATTGCCTTGAGAAAGATTGGCCATCGCCAATCGAAACGTCGGCTATTAAGAACATGGTGTATCATTGACGACCCTATTGTTCCTCAACTCCTATAAGAAGGCCCAAAATTATTGGGAATCTCGTTCACATTGAATTTTAAGGAGCTTTAATACTTTTAAAATAACAAAGTTGATATTTACTTCCGTTTTAACCAATGTGCCACCATATTAGAAAAAATTTTTTTTTTAATAACCCTGTCACCTCAACATATAAAAAATTTTGCGAATTTTTTAGTAGGAAAAAATTTACTTTCACACTCCCCCCAAATTTAAAGAAAAAATTTTTAAAAAACAATTAAGAGTGAGCTTGAGTGAATTTTTTTTGTAGACAAGTTTTTGTAACGTTTTTTCTGCAAACTTTTTTTACTTATTTTGTTAAAAAAACTTTAAGCCAGACAATAAATATTATTAAATTGGGCATTTGCTCGTAAAATTAACAAATTCAATTAAATTAAATTAAAAAGGTTAACATGGGGCGATACTTAAACTGATTAAATAGTAGGTATGGCGTTTCTTGATGAAAATTTGTGATGAATTTTCAACACTGAACAATATCCTAAAATTTACTGGGTCACTAGTATAATCTATTCGGAAAAAGTGAAAAAAATGAGGGGTTAAAGTTTTGATTATAAAATCTCACATATACCTTCCCATTTTTTTGTTAAGATTCAATATATATATTTGATAGTTTTCATTCTAAAATTGACAAAAAAATTCTATAAAAAATGATAAAATCTACAACGTCCTTTTGAAAGCGGTGGATTATCAGCAACGAATAATAGAGTTTCCACTGCACCAAAGAATTTTAAAGTACACTTTAAACGATGTTAACTTTTGGTTAATGTCTATCATTGAACAATATTACATTGAGTCGATTATGTACGAAATATCAAACGCATTAGAAATTCTATACGTAAAATCGCAGTTAGAAATCGTAAAAATATCAAAAAACGTAAAGTACTTTTAAAAATCCTATTTCAAGATAAAAATTAATGTGGCAATTTGTATTTTGCGTTTTTAAGGCAATAAAAAGTCTGCATAAATTTACTTACTTTTATTTGAAATTGCACTTTTAAGTAATTCCTGTGCAAACGATATAAAACGAAACAATTTTGATTTAAAAAAATAAATTTGAACTTAAATTTATAATAAAAAAAAAGTTTCCGTACGCATTAATAATGCCTAAGTGTTTACTTTTTTTATTAAACTTTAGATGGAACACCATCTGTACGCATCGATATTATGTTCGTACAATTCAGCACACAAACTCAATAAAATTCTCAATTCGTTACAAGAACACTAAAATTAAATTATGTGAACCACATATTAACGCAAATTTTATACACTTACATTTAATACAGAATTTTAATACTTTTGTTTTTATTACGACGGTCGGTAATAATAGAATTATCAACTGAAAATCATCGTTTTACATCGAAGGTATTTAATTTTGTATTTTTAGGCGAAATATTTTCAGCATAAGATTATGGTCGAGTTTTTCTTTTCTTTAACTTCCTACTTTTATAAAAGGTTTTGCATAACATTAAAACAGAAAATTAAGCAATTTAAATGTTAATCGTATTTTTCTAAAATAAGATACACTTTTATTTGCCAATTTTAAGAACACTAAGTACAAGTTTTTTCTTTTTCACTATTGCATGAAAAATTGTTGTTAATTACCTATAATACTTATTCGATATTGACTAAGAAAAGGCACGCTAATTGGTGTTATCAGTTCATGTACGTGTGTGATTACATGCTAAAGTAGTAATTTTAATGCAATGAATAATCTAAAACAATTATCATAATGCTAATGACTTAAATTATGGATGTTAAAGTAATATAATATACTTTATAGGTAGATAATTTTATTATTATGTCTATGTGTTATACTCGTACATAAACATAATACCAGTAACCAAGGAATTATATTGCAGTTAAATTAGATATAACCAACGAACTAGAACTACAACGTTTTATACCAATGTCATTTCGCTCTAGCTATTTTACGTCAAGTCACTCATGAATTTACATTATATATTTAAATGTGGTATATTTAAAAAAAAAACTTTTAAAAACTTTTCCTTAAATAACAGCTTGCGCTTATAATCATTTTGTAGCGGTGTATGATATTATAATTTCTAATATAACATTAACGACCTTAAGCTCTACGGTGAGCAGCGATCATTTTCATTTAATATTATAAACTTAAATATACCAACACGAACTTTGGCTTTTGGTGGTAAAATTAAATATTACTGCTTATAATTGTAAATTTATTTTTTTAATTACATTCTTCTTCGTTTTTGTTCTCGTTGAACACTACACCTAAAATTTTATTACAACAATTCATTCCATATAAATCTCATAAATTTTATTTTAATGTTTATGACTATTAATATAAAGAAGTTAAGTATACTACCAATTAAAATTTTACTTTATGATCCTATTTGTTATAATATTTTACACTAGCTACATGAACTGTTTAGTTAATATTTGTTTACGTTGGTATAATAAATTTTTATAGTTAGGTTTTATTATTACATACAGATGCAAAGTATTTTATATTTATGAGTTAATATTACGACTACATAGAGAAAGAAAAAGTTTATTTAATGAAATATTCAAAATATTCTATTGACAAAAAACTATTATGATCTGTCCTCTGAACAGAAATAGCTAAGCCACGCCTTCATTATTTTATGAAAATTTGAACCAATGCATGCTAAGACCGCTAATCGTAAAAGCACGAAAATATTTATTTTGTTGAAATTTTTTGATTTCTCGTTATTGAAGTCAAAACCTTTTTCGAAATTTATAAATGCGATGTGGATTTCTTAGTTGAATTCTCTTATCTGTTTGATTAGTCTTGTTAGTAAAATAAACTGTATTAATTAAATAGAAGAATGGAAGGGGTCCAATGGGGGAGTGATGCGCAATATATGACCTAACCAGGTCACTTAGCCTCTCCTTTCCAACTCCACTCTCACCTCCACGTGGTGGACCCTGGGCCTGAGCAACTTAGATGAAGATTGGGTTCTAACCCCAGTGGGATTCTAAGTCAGGTGCTAGCGAGAGACGGGGGCTCAAAAGATTATCTCGTGAGCTGGTTGATGAATGTGCAGGTCATCAACCCTAGTGTGGCAGCGGAAGAAATTCGATGGCACACACAACTCCGAGTTAGATGGAGTTACTGCAGGGCAGTGTCTGTCTCACATTGAGCGACTGCAAACAGCTGCGTCTGATTCATAGTGAACGGCAGCAAACATCGTCGGTCTCCATGTTAGGAGCGGATGAACTTCAACTCTGGGACTTACAATCGCAGTTTTAACCCTGAAAGGATACTAATCTTTTCCCCAACTCAAAATCTCAAATAACGCATGATGAAAATTTCTCCAAATGGAACTACTCCAGGAGGTACCTTAAACAGGGAATCCTCCGTCGCAAATGGCGGCGCAATCGGGCCATCGGATTCTGGAAAGCCCAAGACATGCATTCAGGCAAAACCCCAAGAAACCCCGACACCTAAGCTCAAAACAAAAAAAAAGATGCGGAACGTTGAATATAAACTCACTGTTAAAAACAGGAAAACTAAAACAACTTATCAAGATTCTAGATGAATATGAGATCCTAATCTTGGCCCTCCAGGAAACGAGATTCACAGATGAAAAATATAATGGAATCGGAAGGATATAGGATCTTCAAAGG